>QFES01000512.1:0-11644 GCA_003316375.1 Tylopilus plumbeoviolaceoides
GTACTCAAATGAATGTGGCGCAAGACCCATTGCCCACCGCGTTTCAGCCCCTTGTATCGAGAAATTCAGGTGTTGACGCTGTAATGTCAGCCTCTCATTCCCTCTCCCAGCAGGGAGTGCACAGTATTTATCTGGGTAATCTTGCGACCTTCAATCCCAGCGGGATACTGTGGCCTCTCCCACCGGGCAGACACTCGTTTGCTCACGACATCGGTCAGGATATCCACCACTCCAGTCCCCAACTTCTCGATCACCCGAGCGCCCGTCTAACCCTTTCTCATACGGCGCATTCCGACTACCCAAATGCCTCGAACGACCAGAGCGTTACAGACCTACCATTTATCCCATCCCACCCCACCAACAACCAATCGTTCACTCCGACTCCAGTTTTTCGGTGTTCTCGTCCTGAAACACATCGGTACCTTGCGACGGGTTTCGGTTCTCACTGCATGCCTCCCCAGAACCCCCCCGCCTCGCTGCGCCCCAAACGAGTTGCACGCGCGATCGAATATGGCGGGTTATGGCTGGATGAAGAGGAACTTTTCCAGAACCAGAGAGACAGTGATGGCAAGCTCACTGTTCACCAATGCCTCTGGGATAAAGACCTTTCTCCGTGTCATCTCTGGGTCGGATGTGACAAGTCAAGCATCAACGTGCATCTCCAAAGGTGGCATGCAGTGAAGCCCGGTGGAGACAAGCTCCGAGCCGACTGTCGCTGGTCCGTCTGCGAGAAGATGATGCTGAAAGAGTCTATTTCGAGACACGTATCGAGCGTACACCTGGGAGAGGTGTGGGAGTGTCAGCGCTGTGGGAAGAGGGTCACTCGGAAGGACGCCTATGGACGACACGCCGCGGAATGCCTCAATGCCGGCGCGGTGATAACGTACTCTGTCGACGTGCTGGACATCGATGCCCGCGCTGCCCTGAACAGCGGTGGGAGGCTGCGGTACGCTGATGGATGAGTACACTGACGCTCACAAGCTTCCCGCTGATTTTCTCATCATGTCGGTGTACACTATTGTTATGAACCACCCATCATCCCTATGCATTCACATCAATGTACCAATACTAATGTACCCATATATGCACAATGTCCAAACGAATGTGTTAATGATATGATCAATGCAGAGCCTGAGTGTGTGCCACGGAGTTACTGCAAGCTATTCTGGGCCAGATTATGATCACATATGGCTCCTCTCCGAGTCTTCGGCGTTTCGATGATGCCGAGCGGTGCCCTACCGTTGTATTCTACGGCCCCTCCGAGGGGGTGGCTGATTATACTCGCCCGGGCCGCTGGATGAGATGGCCATTCTGATCTAGCTCGTATGAGTCATAGTCACTGACACATTCATTTCACATATGGGCAAGTACAGAAGACAGTGTGAATATTCTAGCCGATCATGAAGTGGCAGCTCTCACTGAATGGGTATTCACCGCCCCAGCGATTCGCCACTACCTGCGAACAGGTGGCAGCTACATAGGGCCGTGGGATGTGCAAAGATATCAATCATTGAATAGACACGGCGTGAGCCAGCTACGCGAAGTACTAAGTCCGCGGAAGAGAACTCTGTCCATACATACATACAACATCAGTGCATAAGCGATCCAGGCGAAGGGAGGAACTATGTATCGCATCACCGATAACAGTCGTCAAAGTATGTCCCAAAGCCGTAGACTCTCGCTCTCTATCGGCTCGTTCAACACCATCTGCGAGGGCTCCTTAGATTACTCAGACCCCGATAAAACCCTCTGAAGCAACTCTCTGCATTCTGGCGGGTCCGCGCCAATAGGAGTGCTCCAAACGGTTGTCAACTGAGTCACGAACTGGGGCACTTTCTGACGCCTGTCCGGCGGTGATGCAGACACGGGATCGTAGCACCACTTCGCAAGGACTCGAGACGAACGGCAACTGTACAAGGTGAATGTAGCGCAATGGTGGCGTATCGCCGGAGGTGAGGAGCCGTTTATAGTTGTAATTTCTGAAGGTACCTTCGAGTGGCTGTCTGTCGAGTATGTGACTCCAACCGAGACAATTTTCTTCCGTTTCGATTTCTACGATCCCGAGGCCAGTTGCCTTCGCACGAAAGGTATTATGCTCTTGGTTTTCAAGTACAGTACCGAGTCTGAAAGTAAGGCATTGCGGGAAGGTTGATGCATTGTCCCGAAAATAACAGTGCACAAAGTTTAAGAAGCCGTTCGTACAGTTCTGTTGCCGAGTTGAGAAGAGAGTTACGCATTTCGGATATGCTAACCTCCATGTCGCCATGTGTAAGGGGCGGTATGAAGTCCGATGTCGACTGGCTGAACGCGGTGATGCTGGCCAGGAGGCAGTTATGGAAGGTGGCGCTCCCTCCCGTCCATGCAAGTGTACTCGTCTCCCATCAGGTCATGAATAGTTGTGCTGAGAGACGGAAAACGTCCCGAGCAACGACCGTATCCTCGATAAATGTTGCCCGTCACTGCGAAGCTAAGCGTAACATCTCCCGGATGCTTTCGAAGCCGAGTCGAAGCGCTGTTGCAGAGATGCCGGTGACCTCCTTCATCTCAGAGATGATCTCGGGGGAATCTTTGCGGTAGTAAAAGTCGAGGTTCAGGTACGGCGTCCAGCCTTCTGTATAGAATGGGACGACCTTGGAAGTATGGTATTCCTGCGACGTTCAGGCGCAAGCGATCCGACGGCTGTTTTTGAGGTCAACACTCTCGGATGTGGGGCAAACCTCCGTGAAGGAAAACGATCGTCAGGGCGGACGGAGCCCTCAAACTACTTGAACATCAGGGCTAGGGCTTCTTGGAGTAGACAGTGGTCGACTTTGTTGATATAACAAGTATCACCCCATGCCCAACGGAACCGGATACCCCACGCGATCTTGCAGAACATGCGCTGCTTGTCGTGAGCGAGAGAGCTCCCGGGATCATAGATAGCGACTTGTTCAGCTTCTTGGAACTGCGGCTCATTGTGTTCCTACGCGTGCGAAACGTGACGTAGCGGAAGTACTGCTCTACTTCTCGTCGAGTGCGAGTACCGGGCCCCGCCCTATGGTCAATGTCTTTTTCCATAGAGGAGATTGTCGCCTTGAACACGGGGACTGATTCAAATGACGCCGCTTGCTCGTCCTTGTCGCAAAGACGATCAGACAGTGGTTGATGAGGGCATGTGGTAAATCGCTAATTGCATCCTGAACAGCTTTCTGGATCGCCTCCTTCGTCAATTCCGGGGTCAAATATTCTTGACGAGCACTCTAAACGCAGGTCGATCAGAAATGCCTCGTTGAGTTGTCAATATATTCACTAACATACATATTGCCTCGTCATAGCGTTCCTCCATATGCAAGACCGCATGCGTCCTCTTGTAGCCCCGTGGGGACGCTGGATCAAAGCGGGATGAACTACAAATGGAACGTTTAATTAAGCCGATGCTGTCGACGCGGAGACGCACCTCGTATCCGCATCTTTCAGGGCCTTGCCGGACAAATTCCCGGATATGTACGTCCTGCTTCGCTTGATGAAGGGACCTTTCCGTGACGTCGAATCAACAAAAAGTGCCGCAGAAGATCGCAAGATGGCCACGTCGTATTTTTCGGCATCCATTGCAGCACCTCCGAAAGCTAAAGTCAGTCAGGAGGTCATAAATCGGATAGTCCATGCAGAATGCACAACTACTCACCAAGGATCCATTCCGCCGGTTCGTTTGGGGTTTATCTCCGGTGGCTGCTCGTTTGCTGAACGCAGTTGGGTGTGGACAGATGCCGCTGCAAGATGTCTGTACTGATATTCAGAGAGGATGGTTGCCAAACAGGCGGAACGTAGCCCACCAGATACCCAAGTGGTGAGCGATCCGCGAATATATATATGGCTTCGTCGATGATATTTAATATCTTTAGGAGACAATCTCCTGCGTTTCTGGGGCGACCCGCAACATAAAGGGCCATAACAAGGACGCTGTCCAATATCAATGTCAAGGTCCTCAAAGTATCTGGACAGACGGTGAGTGAATTGCTGTGCAATGACGTGGCTATTAGAAACATTACATGACACGACTGAGAGCTCTTGACTTCGATGGGGTCGCATCCGGGCTTGCGCGCGCTCAACTAATTGTAGAGCATCATCGTAGGTTTCACTCTTCATGGACAAATTTCCGAGGTGAAGATACATATTCGCCTGCTGGAACTGTGAGTTGGTATTTGCCGAATGGTAAATGGATTTGGATGTGCCTGAAACACAACATATCGAGTTCAAGCCCACCGTAGCGATGAGGTCAACTACACGGGCTATCGCATCATGAGGATCTCCGGCAGTAAATAGGACGATAGCCTGAATAATATGAGAAACTGAGTGTGACCGTTAGTTAGAGTGGATGCCGTACTTTGATCGAGAGCAAAAAGCGACACGAGTTGAGTGAACATGGTCAAAGGCAACGTTGCACGTGCGATATACTTTAAGAGCTTTCCCTATTCCCGACGAGTGCCATGCTCTTCGCGACATAGCCAAGGAAGGATGGATAATTTTGAATGGGCTAGATGAAAGTTAGCGTCAACAACGGGCGCGGGAAAACGATTCGGAATAGACAAACCTCTTCAGCGTTGACGTCGTCCAACGCCGCGTCCCACCTTTGCTGGCGAGCTCAGATAACTTGAAGGAGTAACCGTGACTTGAATATCGCCGACGACTAAACGTGGGAACTTGAAGCCTTACTCGGATGACCTGCACAGCCGTACGACGATGCAGCTTGTCCTATTGATCTGTATACAGTACAGCGACCTGTATACAGCGACAGTGGAAGGCCACCGAGTCAGATCAGATCACTGACCCTGAAACACGTTTTACGACGGAAAATGTGCCAGCAGGGGTAAATCTCATGGAACCCGTGCATGTCATTGTATTTTCCTTGCCGTCACACTTTCTTGATTCAAGTCGTGGCTTCATTGAAACAATATGCTTAAAACTGTTCTACCAGCTTACTTCCATATAATAGCATGACAGGCATTAAGCTAGGTAGATGATTCGAAGTTGACTGTACTGGAATAAATGCGAACACGATTGGCCAGAATTCTAGCGCTATGGCATTGGAAAGATGGGATGTATAGACGACCTTAGTAACAAGCAGCGAAGCTATCGGGGCATGAGAAACTACCGTTAACCCAGTACAATCGCTTTCTAAAAAGTCGGTGAGGATCACGTAGGAGCAAGACAATAAACGGACTTACTGCTCGGGATCTTCGTGTAAAGAGCCACAGGAGAATACGTCTGGAGAGTGGGATCTTCATCTCCTTGATTTCATCGAACGTCTTTTGTAACTGCGCGTCAATTTTCTCGTATTCGTCCTGCAAGCTCTGCGCCAGAACTGGGTCATTCTGCAACTTCGCCTCCTCCGCGAGGTCCTTCACCGTCTTTCTCTGCTCTGCGAGTAGGCTCTGGAGTCGATTATACAGAACCTTGCCTGCCTCCGTCTCATTCAGGCGCTTTTGTTGCTCGACAAGTTCTTCTTGCAAGAGGAGATCCTCAAGCTTGCCATCATCTCCCAACGCTGGGATACCTTGTACGATATCCTGTGTAGCACCGGGTGCGTTGTGAAATCTTTCCGACTTGGCGCCTCCATCTATCAGTAACTTCCAAAACTCGCCTTTGAGCTGCGACTCTCTTTCTTCTGCCCGAGTTTTGTCTTTCACCTGGTCCCACATAGTCGTCACTAGTCGCGTTCGACTCAGGCTGATATCGCCGCAAAGCCGACCAAACATTCGGAGATTCTTGTTAGCAGCACCAGACATACGATTATCGGTGATTCTGTGAAGGTATATTATGCCTGCGCTTTTGAGAGTGGTTCCATCCGGGTATCTTTGTATACATTAGGCGGAAACGAGAAAATATCGTGAAGATGTCGTACTTTTGTATGAGCCAATCGGCAATTATCCTCAAGATCTCGGCATCCGACCGATAGGTATCATCGAAGCCGGGCGTGTCGACCAATACAAAGCGCAGACCCTGGCGCATGACAGGATATGGGACGACATTCTTAGTGTCAGACTCGAGGCAGGCAGCCCGTCGGTTTTCGGCATTCCCGGTGAAGTTGTTGATGAGCTGATTATTCCTAACTTGAGAAATCAACGTCACAGATACTATGCTCATACGCACGTTAGTCTTTCCGGCACCCGTTGGCCCCATCACGCTGTTTCGAGAACCTGACTCAGTACAACAGCGATACCTGGGAAGAGAGTGCTCACATAATAATGAAGTCGTCTGAGTGTGGCTTGAAGTGGTCTTTGAACATGTTGCCTTGGGCAGAGTTGAAGTTGTCGATGGTGCTAGTGAACCTGGGCGAGTGGAGACAACGTGAATGCAGTGGATTGGGTATAACCTACCTCGCAGCATGCGGATTTAGGACTCCGACTGGGTCTTGCCAGTCACATGCAAAGCGCGTGCTTTGGTGCGTGGCGAGTGATTTGTATGTTATGTAAGCCATATCCTTCGAATTTCACCCGAGCCTGGCAGGGCCAGGCCCCGAAGCCTTAGTATGAACAACCTTGTTAACAGACAACGACTAATGATTGGGCAGCCTGAGCAAGACGTGAAATTTTCATACCATCAGATTCTCAGCCGCCATCGAAAATCGAGTTGAGTATCCCACTATCTTTCCGTGATCAAGTCAGCATGTATTACCGGTTGCCAGACACTAGCCTGATGGCCTCTGCAACGTGAATCAATCGTGTTGTCCAGACCGAGTCAGGTTCTAGGGTTCATGCTTCTCCGAACCTCGCTCCATACACGACTTTTCGTATGGACTTTCCTAAAGGAGCGTCAACGTGTCAACGTCACATCATGGTGTTTGACTCTTGGCACTGCCCCATACATGAGGCCCGCCGACCGGCCTATCAACATCGGATGGTGGAGCAAAAGGATATTCATGCACGACGGAGGGGAAACGCTGGAAATGGCCCGTCATTCCACGGTCGCATCTTAGCGCTCAATCGAAGGAGCCAATGCGCGGCTTCGCTGTCGTTTTAGCTCCCTCTTTTGAAACCTTCAACATCTGGCTGCGTCTTCCGTTCTGACTATCTGTCAGAATATGTTTCCTGATCACACTTCTCCCTCAAGAGAGGACGACTATGCCCCGTCCACAAGCTTGGCTATGGGCAGCGCGGGAGTCGACCATTCCCATAACGTCAGCACCGCTTCCCCCCCACCCTCAACATGCGATGCTGCATCTTTGAATCACAAGTACTCTTCGGACCTACATGGACCCAGCGTTTCAGATCCTCCCGGTATTGTCGGTGTCTCGTCAGGGGAAGGTCCCGTAGACGGAAATGACATAGTGATCGCGTATGTTTTCTAAGACTTCAACCTCCTCGCGCTTACCGTGACTTTCTTAGGGTCATGGGCCTGACAGGGGCAGGCAAGAGTTCAGTGAGTTATTCATGCAAGACCCCACATAAAAAGCTGATGCATCCGTAGTTCATTAACATGGCGGCTGGAAAGGCGATGGTCGAGAGCAATGATTTGAACTCTCAAACGAGAGTTGTACAATCTATCCGATGTCTTGATCCTGACGGTCGTCGGAGTGTTGTCTTGGTAGACACCCCTGGATTCGACGACACACACCTGTCTGACACTCAGGTTTTGAGGATAATAGCTCATTGGCTGAATAAAACGTGAGTAAACTGAGGCGGGGACGAGTTATTCCCGACTCAACCAATGCGCAGGTATCGGAATGGTGCCAAGCTTTCCGGCATTCTCTACCTCCACCGTATCACCGACGACAGGATGGCGGGGACTCCTTTGAGGAATCTGTCCGTATTCAAGGACTTGTGCGGTGATAGTAACTTGAAGAATATCATCCTCGTCACCACGATGTGGGATCAAGTAGACGACCAATTGATCGGTCCGCAAAGGGAAGAAGAGCTGGTCTCAAACTTCTGGAAGGATATGATTCGCTTGGGCTCGCTCTCCTGTCGTTTCCAAGGTACTTACACATCGGCATGGCGGATCATTGAAAGTTTGGACTTGGCCGGCCCTCGCCAGAATCGCGTGCCATTACAAATTCAGCAAGAAATGGTTGACCGCGGTCAGCAGCTTCACGAAACGACGGCAGCAAAAACTTTACTCCGTTTTCTCGTCCAGCTTGCAGGAGAGTTTAAAAGGGGCTGGGCAAAGCTACGCAACAGGGGTGGTCGGAAAGCGAATCTTCAGGCATCTTCAGGCATGATCCCAACCTATCCCGTGCTAAACCGGTCCCCCACGATTGGGTCGAGCTTTTCTGGGACTAGCTGGTCTGTAGTTTCTCAGCCTTCCACAGCGCCGACCAGTCCAACTGGGAGCCCTCCCTCGCCTTGTAGTGCGAATAGTCGTCGAGATGCACTTGCGGCTACGATCAGAGCTCTCAAGCTTGCCCACCAAATGGCAGACATTGGCCATATCCCCATGTTACGAGGAATAATCGGGACGATCTTGCACATAGCGCAGATAATTGAAGTGAGTATATCGCTATTTAAAGTCGGGCTCCATCTCAGATACTTCTTAGGACATGGGCGGCACACACCATGCGATCGGTCAGGTTATAGAGAGCTCTGGTTGGCTGCTTAATGAGATTACGCGGTTCTCGTTGGGGCCAAAGTTGTCCAAAGATATGAAGAAAACGCTGGGCTCTTTGCAAAGGTATGTAAGTCCTTTACAGGCATGCTACGTCAAGATAGGAAGCGGATAGTTAACATCACCTTAGGGAGCTCAAAAACCTTCAGCAGGTCGTTATCAAGATTTCAGGTAGAAGCAGGTTTGCTCGCTTTCTTTTACACGAAGCGGACATCCAGGCCATCAAGGCTTGCACCACTTCAATCAAAGCTGTCTACAATAAGCTTGAAGTACAGCTATCTTCGCATCGAGTATTAATCTTGCTAAATGGATAGAGCAGGTGAAGCTCGCTATAGAAAATAGCCATACTATTGCACGGCTTGAAGAGCAGGTCACTGCGTTAGGCCAAAGCTCAGCATTGGTGCGCTTATTCTCTGTCATTGGTGGCATAATGTCTGATCTTTGCGGTAGCGACAGTGCGAATGTGGCTTGTCTTCCTCTACTCGTGACGAAAGACAGGAAAACGGACAGCCAGTCGCTTCGACGAGTCAACCTTCGTAGTCACCAGTTGCTTACGGGCATCTGGGTCCACGTGCTTGCGACGCCACCATTCAGCCTCGAGGCGCTGTTCGCCAGAACGATACCAGCTCAATGCTACAATACTCGTAACATGCATGATTCTTTTAAGATAATGACTATGTATTACTTGTTTTCTACTAAACCGTCTTCGCAAGAATCATGGGTATTGTACCAGTAAATCCCGTCTATGTATTACGAACCATGCTTTTCAGCAGCTCCTCAACGGCCCTCCATGCCGCTTCGGGTTCCCCCTGGAAATATCCCTGGTTCATCGTAGGCAGCCACCTAGATCTATTCAGTAAGACCATCTGTTCGTCAAGATTAGATTTGTGCTTCTCCATCTTTAAGCTCGAAGTGCGACTCGATGTCGTGTCATAGCTGGTGACGATGTGTACCCGCACCGGGTGGGGGCTATCACTGATCCAAGGTACATTTTTGAGTTCTTGGAGATGGCGCTGGATAGGTTCGAGGACAGGATTGCTTTCAATCCGGTGCATGTAAATCATCCCCAGATACCCTGGTTTCGACCTGACAAATTGTCAAATCGCAACACTACGACTATGTCCAACGAGTCTTACTGTGTGCGCTCGATCATTGTTCTGATCTCCTGTAACGCATTGATGTCGTCGCATCCGGTGAGGAAAGAGGGAGTGTCGACGAACACGATGCTCTTGACCCCTTCCTTTTGCAGGTCCCTCTTGGCATCGTCTGTGAGTTCACATCGAATCGCTTGAGCCTTTGTAGTAGAAGGATGGTAGTCTCTGCTGCTTTTGACCAATTCAGCCCTCGTTGCTTGCTTGATGAACTGAGATGGAACTGAGACAAAACAGAATACGCGAGCGCTGGGCTCATGCACGTACCCAACTTTTCCCAGATCCTGTGGGCCCAACAACACTATTAGAAGATCTATTGTGAGGAATCGGAGCTATGATCACGTTGAGACGTACAATATCACAATATCGCCTTCAGATACAGATAGCGCGGCGGAGGATGAGTCTGGCTTGATTTTGTGCCACAAATCGGCGATAAACCGTGTCAATGAGTTGCGCACCATCTGCGTGGCTTAAGGGAGATGCAACGGCGGGACTCGCTATGGAAAGCGTAGTAAGTAGGATCAGACATCCAGGTGATTTACTAATTTCAAGCACCTGTATCCTGCAGCGACGTCGAGTTACTGGTTGGTGGTTCACCGTGGCGTCGAGCATCTCATTCACCCAGTGCTGGGCAGTGGGTCGTGCCACGTTCAAAGGCTGTGCGCTAGTTGCCCCAAACTTGAAAATGTGGCTCGACCCACTGAGGGATAGGTCAGTCCAGACTAGTACTGTCATCAGCGTGATCCTCAGGCTGCACTGTGACCGCGGAAAGATGATTCTGGCCCTGCGGAGTCGTGGCAGAGAGCGACAAACCTGGGCCCTTGGCCCGTACTTCAGGCTGAAAGTCACGTGTGTACTAGTATCTTACTGCTGTGCTTGTCTATTCTAAGTGTCTAATGCGCCGGTTGAGTGCGGTGCTCGCAAATGCGACACTCTAGGCTGCTTTGGAGGGAGCGATGCCTGCTGATGGCTCAGATTGTGCATCACTGGCACGCATGTCTTCCTGCTGGTCCTTCAGTTACGCCTAGAAAGTCCTGACAGTGCGGCCCGCAACACAACCAATTTGATGGGTGAATTACAGTGAGGGGACAAAGAAAAGTGTCTCGCGCCTCGGGCTGAATCTAAGCTAAGCTAGTGTGTATTCTACCATGTGGTCCGAGAGTGTATTAGTGATATTGATCAATCCTCAGCCTGACATGGGGGTCAAGCCGTAGATAGGATGAGTTCTGCCACGGCCCGCCAAGCTGTGTCGTGATCCTCGGCTTGGAGAAGCTTGGGATGCAAGGAAGAAACCCATGTTATTGTTAGACTTCGCCTCAGTGAACTCCGCTGCGCCTCAAACGTCGCCGTGCGCTCCTCAATCGTGTCTTCAGAAATGTAGCCCACTGCATCGTAATAGCTGAGGACCGCATGTACTCTCTTGGGGAAAGGTGCGAAATTCTCCGGGAAGGTGCGCGCGAAAGTATTCAGGTGGCGCTGAATAGACTCGTTCTGAGGGTCGGTTTCGATTCTGTGCATGTAAATTGTCCCAAGGAGAGTCGAGCTGCATCTGAATAGACAGACAGTCGGCTTCGTTACATCGAATACACCAAGGAAATCCTACCTTGAATTTCGCAACCACCTCGTCATTTCCCTCTCCGCTGTTTCATCGTCCCCAGCAATGCCAGTGTTAAAGGACGGTGTGTCGACGAATACAATATTTTCTTGATTTGCGACTCCGGGTCCCAAAGCAGCCTTTGCTGCACCAGTAAGCTTGCATCTGATCGCTTTTACTTTCCTGGTGCGGGGTGAAAGGTTTGAGCCAACCTCGATGAAATCGCTAGTTGTTACTTGGTTTACAAACTGAGAAATCGTAAAGGCTCAGCCGTAACGCGAAAGGACGACTGTACCGTGCTCTTCCCACTTCCAGATGG
>QFES01000518.1:0-18826 GCA_003316375.1 Tylopilus plumbeoviolaceoides
AGACGAGGGGACACTTGCAACATCACATAGAAGTGTACAAATGAAATATTGAATGCTCGTCTACTCATCTGCCCAATCGTCCTGCCTGACGCGTTCAACGTACTGCTTAACCCATGATGCCCGTTGAGCATGTTGAGCATGTAGTTGTTGCCTGAATGCAGTCCTCCTTTGCTCTTCTTCGCTCGGCCCCTGTTCACTGTCTCTCGGTTCCGCATCCCGTTCCATGGCGTTCAGTTCAGTACGCAGCCGACTTTCTCGCTGACGGAGAGCGACCCTCCTCCGGTTATACACCTCGGGGTGTAAGGTAACCAGGAGCAGGGACAAAAAAGACGTCGCTTTGTGCAAGAAAGTTGGTGGGTCAGGAACAGTCGCAGGCTGTTGCAGGGGCCAAAGTAATTTGTTCTCGCTGTGAACGTTTGCAAGGGCAAGGCTATCTACTATGCCATTTGATTGCCTCGGTATCGGAGGACCTTGCACTTGCTGAGCCTCGCGAGGTGGTTCGGCCGTCGGAACACGGTCTCCAGGTCGTCGGGGGTTGTGGTCTTCAGCGTGATCGTTGTTGCGAGCTGCTGGAGCAGCGGGTGCGGCGTCGGCGGCACCCCCTGCTGGCGCCCCATTGACACCGAGGCCTGCCCCGTTGCCGCCTGCCCTGTCTAATGGCCGCAGAATGACAATGCGAACATGAGTCCACATCTCGTAGATAATCCAAGCGATAAGGCATAGTCCAAGTAGGGGTTTGCGTGTAGGGGAAAAGAAATATAGTAGGAGGACCGTTCGAAAGGCGATCATTAATAAGGGAGCGAGAAGGGCGCGCATGGGTATCTCTCTAAAGACATTTCCTTCAGCGTGCTCTGGGACGCCGGGTGCTGCTGCGGCATCCGGCTGGATGGTGGCGTCAATATTGGCATTTGGTACTGCTCGAAGAGGCGGAAGACCGAGATCTCGAAGGAGATCATTCACGTGTGGAGGAACGGACGATGTATCGGGCGCTGAGGAAGTCGGCGTGGGTAATAGTCGCGGCGGTAGCAAAGAAATGACAGTGAAGGTATACGTGAGAACGTTGAGTGCATGTACCTGCAACGGGGAGGGTGTGCCTCTTGGAGTTCGAAGTGAGAGATATGCCTTGCCGCTGTAAGGCTAATGAGTAAGATGCGACCCATCACAACGTAGCGCTCGTACTCAATGGTGATAATCTCGTAGTCAAGGGTATCGGTAGAGGTCGGACTTGCTAACGGGGCAGTGGCGTCCAAGATATCCGGCCAAGTGTATCCCAACTGCTCGAGAGCGATTTTTGCCGCACTACGCTTGGTGGCCTCATCTTCCAAAGGACTAGGAAGGGCCAACTTGGAATTAGAAAGCCAAGAAAGTGCTTGAAAATGCTTGAAGTGTACAAATGCAAGACTGTGATTCAAATCTGAGCCAGAACAGAACGATGGGTGTTGGTGGTCAGAACCTCCTTTGGCTGGATAAGCCGTGGCAGATGATGCGGTAGCGGCGACGCTTGGTGGATCACTCGTCCAAGCTGACGGTCGCACCGACAGATGGATCATGCGCTGGTCGTCTTTGCGCTAAATGGACAGCGGTCAGAACCTTGTGACGGCCGTCGGCGCTCCCCTTACCGGCCATAGTTCGCTTATTTTCTCCCGATCCTCCAAGCAACGGCCTCTCCATATCACGCGCTGGCCCTCTGGGTGTGGATGACCAATGCACACGGAGGATATCGCCTGTTTGACATCCAGCACCGTCGCACTTTCTGGGACCTGTACGTCGAAAGACATTGAATATGCGGGCAGTTCGACGTGAACGACCATAGTGGGATCGGACATGGTAGCGTTGGTGGTCGACGACAACGAGCGACATTAGACTATACAGCGGTATACGTGGAGGTCACGTGTTTCGTTTTTGGCTGGCCTCTAGTAACAGTAGTGCAAGTGTAGTGCAGACAACTCTACAGCGCAGGAACCTCTAGCGTACGACCTTCTTTGGAGCTCTTGTACGCTAGCTCGATCATCTCTATAACTTGTGTAGCCTCTGTCCACTTGACCTCCAGCTCTTCGCTGTTTCTAATGGCTCCTGCCAGGTTTCTAAAGAGTCCAATATATTGACCTGGGGCAATCGAAGGCCAGCTTGGGTACAAATCGAATTTAGCTCACAGGGCTGAGAAAACAGTGTCTCACATGCATTTGGTAATGGTCGTGTTGTCCTCTGCGATGTTTTCGACAGTACCATAGATTTCCTGGGGTTCTCGGCCATATCCAGGTTCGAAAATGCCACTCACGCTGGGCATAGCTTTGAGCTGCTCTTCTTGGGTGTCCAGGCCGTACTTTGTAAATACACCTTTGGTTCCGCGAACCAAATAGCGCAGCTGTGGTGCCTTGGCGGACAAGATGTGGGAGCGAAGGAGCACGGTGAATGGGTTTGGGAACGGATTCCCGGCGTTATAGTGCAAATAAATCGTAAACTGTGGTGGTATGCCCGTCAACATGTGTTCGCAAGAAAAGGCACAGTTTATGCGCACAATATCGTCGACTTCTGGTTTGGTGACACCGCGTATGTTCTGAATCAAAGCGGTGATCTTGGCTGGGCGGCCGAAGAGGTTTAGAGCCTGGTCTAAGAGATGTGACCCAAGATCATAAACGGCACCAGCACTGTCCTTCCAGGATGACCTGATGCCTGGGCGGTATCGATCATAGCTATGATTTGTGGGTCATGATCTGGCCGCTAGCAGTTTGGCGCAGTACTCACTGAGACTCGAATTCGAGCAAATTTCCAAGGTATTGTGGAGACGTAGGCGGAATCGCTAAAAGCTGCTTGAGAGCTAAATGGTCCGAGTCCCACCGCCTGTTCTGGTATCCATACAGGACAAGTCCCTTTGATTTTGCTATGGTGTCGAGTTCCTTGGCTTGGGCAACGGTCTCGGTGACGGGCTTGTCAACGAGAACTATATCGTGACCAGCGTCAGAAGACCATGGGGAAAAGGTATGAAAATATATACATGCCATGCTTTCCGGCTTCCAGGGCGGCCTTTGCGAGGGTAAAATGAGTGTCGTTGGGAGTGCCGACAATCACAAGTTCGATTTCTTTGTCACCAACGACTTCTTCGATTGACCTGCATATCTTGGTCTCCACGCCAAAGCGCTCCTTGACTTTACCTCCAGGGGACTGTGGGTTACGTTCCAACACGGCGTGCAGTGTGAATAGATCGGGAAGAGCGAGCACGAAAGGGATATGAAAGGTCAACCCGGCGAGGCCAACGCCAAGGACACAAGTTTTGATCGGCGGCATCGGTGAACTGATATCAACGACAGCAAGATCAAGAGGGCAGCCCGTGTAACCGCATCTCGTGAAATCCTCCAGTTAAATACACTGGCATCCGCCATGGTGACACCTTGAGAACTTGGGAAACACCCGGGCCGCCTCTCGGAAGTCGGATGACATCATTGACACGTGACTTTGCGCGTGACCACGTGTTAGTGGTTGGGTTTGAGGCTGAACAACATTCAAGCTAATCGCGTAGGTTGGGAATTACCATGTGGTCGCTTTCCGCTGTTCTCCTTCTTGCTGGGCATGCATTTGCCCAGCTACCACTTCCTGAACCTCCTTTCATGCCACCGAATGCTTCAGCTGGCGCAGTGTCATCTGCCACCGGTGTCACCCCAAATCCCCAGTGGTCATCGCTGCTTGGTGATCTTCTCTATTTCTACGAAGCGCAACGCAGTGGTAAACTACCCTCGAGCAACCGCGTCAAGTGGCGAAATGACAGCGCACTCTCTGATGGCCAAGACGCCCACCTTGACTTGACAGGCGGATATTATGATGCAGGAGGTACTGTCAGGTCGAACGAGAGACAGCATATCTTAATTTATCACACAGATTACATCAAATGTACATTCCCTTTGGTGAGCATATCTCCGCTTCGTATAGACTTGTATTCATATCTAGCCAGTCGTTCACGATCATGTCGACATGTTGGGGAGCAACGGATTTCGGAAAGGGTAAGACCCGAGGTACTGTGATTATCGTTTCGACTGAAGAGTGCTCGGCGCAGGGTATGATCTAGCAAATCAAACCCCGTACCTTGATGCCATGTTACGATGGGGCCTAGATTGGCTCATTAAAGTGAGCCAGCTTTCGTCAGATTTCTTAAGAACCCAGCTCATGCATCGAAAGGCACATCCATCTAATAACACTCTCTTCGTTCAAATCTCTGATGGTGCCGTGTCACTCCTTGACATGTTTTCACCGTCTGCTCATCGAGTTATCTAGTTAACACAGACAACAACTATTGGGGAGGCGACCAGAATATCCCTGGTCCGCGAAAATCATATCAAATCAACACCACCAGGTAGAGTTTTATGTGGCGATTTGGCTTTCTCATCTTACCTTTGGTAGCCCGGGAACCGATGCTGCCGCTGGTGCAGCAGCCGCGTTTGCAGCTTGCTCTAATCTCTATCAGAATCATGTCTTCTCGAATGCCTATGCCGGACCAGCAACCCTTCAGAATTCCACGTATGCATCGTTGCTTTTACAGCATGCACAAGCACTCTATACCTTCGCTAAAAGCGCCAGAAAGACTGAGTACCAAAAGTCTGTCCCTCAAGCTGGTGATGCGTATGCCTCCTCTGGGTTCGGCGACGAACTTGCTATAGCCGCGTTATTTCTTTCTTGGGCAACAAACTCTTCTTCGCTATACGCAGAAGCGCAATCGTACTATTCACAGTACAATCTGTCTGACTACAGAGGCGTTTTCAACTGGGATTCGAAAACCCCTGGAATCCCCGTGTTATCCGCACAGATTGCGCAAGCAAATCCTTCTTTCGGTAACCTGTCCACTTGGCAGGTCCAGGCTGAAGCATACTTCGATCAAATTGTATATGGCGGCGGCAGTGGGTACACTACTACCGGTACGTGCCTTGCTTTATGCTTTGGCTGGTATCTCATTAGCTGGCAGGCGGTCTCTTGTACTATCCAGGAGACTCCAACAGTGCTAGCCTCAACCCTGCACTCAATGCTGCTATGCTTTTAAATCGATACGTCCCTCTCGCTTCGACACAGGCGAAGAAGCAAGACTACTATGTAGGGATGCATCGTATCTCTATTTCTCCATGATTAATCGTGGAAACTAGAACTTTGCGAGGAGCCAAACAGCGTATGCTCTGGGCAACAACCCTATGTCCAGTAGGTGTTGCGTTGCCACCCGAGCATCTTGTCCCTGATCCATCCTAGTGTCGTACGTTGTCGGCGTCAACCCGAATTCACCGCAAAACCCGCATTCGGCGATGGCAAGTGGCGGCAACAATATCAGCGATATCAACAATGATCCTCCCCAAGAAGCGCACGTATTGTATGGCGCCGTCCTTGGTGGACCAGACAAGTACGACCGTTACTTTGACATCCGTGCTGACTGGCCGGAGACCGAGGTTCGCTGATAGATGACTCGTAGTGGTCCGCAACGCTCACCTGCTTTGCAGCCCGCCCTGGATTATAATGCGCCCATGTTGACCCTCGCTGCTATGCATGTCCTTAATGATACTTCGGACCCATTTTACACATCTTTACAAGTGGGTGCCTATCAATCCAAACAACCGAGTGGTATGCCATGTGACGCAGCGTACCAACAAGGCTGCGCCGGTCCACAGCTCAGCCAAGCCGCACAGATCGCAATGGGGGTTGTCGTAGGTCTTGCAGGCGTTATTATCTTCTCGCTGGTCGGATGGTGGGGTTGGTTAGTATATCGCAGAAACTATACTCCATTCTATTAGTCGTGCTCTTTTGTTTTCCTGCTTTCTCGACTGTATAGTAACACTCTATCTGTATCGATGCTAAATCTAGTGGAGCGGATACTTGATTTCTTCATCTCTTGAAGGCCTCATTACTTCATCATGGTGGAATGGAAAATCACAGATGACATGGTTAAGTCTATGAATCATATACATTCCCGACCAATACACTAGAGACACCCTTTAGATCAAGATTCTAATTGTCGGCTATATGTGATTCAATAGACCTATCGAGCAGATGTCAGTCATTCGCTCAAGTAAATTCACGGTGAGTTTACCTCGAGCACATAACGCTCTTCTTCTTTCAACGACTCTAGAAACTCGCCCGCCGATTCTCTCGTCATGTTTTCGTTCTTCACCAAAGCACCGACCAAGGCTTCGTAGACGTCTGGTACGGGCCACGTGGGACCACAGAGATAGAACGCGCCAGCCCTGTTCTTGAGCATATCCGCGAGCGACGCAGCGTCCTCCAACATCTTGTGTTGGATGTAGACCTTCTTGGGACCGTCACGCGAAAACGCCAGACCAGCCTTGGTGATGACCTCGTCGAGGATGTAGGCCTCTATCTCTTCGCCGTAAAGGAATTCTTGGTGTTGGTGACGAGAGCCGAAATAGTAGTACGTTGGTCCGACTGTAATGCCTTGCTGAGAGATCCATGCGCGGTGTTGGAGGAAGGCACGGAACGGTGCGGCACCTGTACCAAGACCAGCCATAATGATAGGTTGACTATTATCTGGGGGTAACTGTTGCCCGCTTCAGGAGTGTGGAATGGGGAAAGCTATGGGTTTTCACACCTTCATGACACTTGGCTTGATAGAGACTGTCACTTTTTGCCCGATCTTAAGACCAGTAAGGTATCTAGTACACTGACCATAACGGCGTTTCCCTGACCATCCAATCAGTGCGTTTCGACATAAGAAGAACGAAATACTCACCATCGGGGGCCGTCCACTCCACTGTGACAACCAGCAGATCCACACGATTGCCTACGACGCTCTGCGCACTAGCTATACTGTAGTGCCTGGGTTTAATATCCCCAATCATCTCACAGAGCGTCTCAATGCCCGGTCTGGCACTGCGATACCGCTGAAGCACCTGCGCAAAGGTGACCGTGTCCTTTTCGTTAAGCTTCTTGAACGTCGCCGACCCTTCCGGAGAACCAGTGAATTGCAAGGCTAGCTTCTCCGCGGGGTCGGTAGCATATGGGGCGACGTCGGTATAGAATGACTTGGGTGGTTCTCCAAAAAGATCGATCTGCTGCTGAAGAGCTTGGAATACGGTACGGCTGTGCATTGACTCCCCACCTTGGACAGGGATGGTGACCACCCGATCGGGATCGACGCCATACCACGCACAAAACTCCAACACCTCTTTTGCATCGTTCCAGCCGTGTACTGCAAGCGCCTCTCCAATGGCATACTTCAAACCGGTGCCCTCTGCATCGAACTCGAGATGGAACACATTACGGTCGTAATCGAGAGGGGTAAGGCGGCGGTTGACAGTACACGTCACCAGATAAGTGCGTTCTGCGGTTTCGGGATGGAGGGTAGGAAGTTGCGGAAATTCTTCGGTCTCCAGCGGAGTGGGAAGAAGAGGAGTGAAGACTGAGGGAAACAATAGGTGTTTCGCAGCCTCATGCCAGGAGGATACCCTTGAACCATTGTAGACAGTTTGCCCGGAACCGGTATCGACTGCGATGGTATTGAACTCAAAGCGCCTGAGTGTGGGAAGGGTATTCGCATCCGTTTCCAAAGCGTGAGAGGGGACTTCAAGATTTTCTGGCAACTCGATTTGACACAGTGATTCCCAGGTGCTCCCAGCGATGGCGGAAAAAAGATCATCGCGGAAGGCGTTGGGAACCAGCGCCAGAGAAAATCTGCGAATAACGGCTTGGTTGGCCACCTTCCCGAGGTATAACCTCAAGAATGTCAGATAGATAATCAAGCTTTCAGCGGTCTCCCTGGTTGCAGCATCTGTGGATAGCTCTGATGCTATCAACTTCGCATCGATGGCGTATAGCCTTAATTTCCGTTGCTGGGCCACTGCTAGTGTTTCAGCGGGAAGATTTCCCAGCAATTCGGCGCTCGACCAAGATGTGATGATCAGGACGGCTGAGCCTGGCTTGACGCAATCCAAAACAGAATGAGACTCGAGCAGGTTGGGCTCTACGATACACATGAAATCGGCCGAGCCACTGCCGTTCAATGGCAGCGCTAGCGAGACGGGTAGGAAGTTCTTATCGTCCTCGGTTGTAGAGAGGATGATACGATCTGCAGCGATTCCGCCTGGACAGCTGAAAACATCGTAGTCGGTCAGTCGATGCAGAGGAACTCCACGTGAGAACGTGTCGGCTATGAGCTGATGGAAGAATTTGAGTTGGTTTGATGGAGTTCTGAGGAACAACAGCTTCGTCCATGTATTTTCCAGGCTAAGATCGGCAGAAGAGTGATCCAAAAATGACGCCAGGTGAGAACAGAAGCGCGTTGGATCAGAAACGAACACCCTCCCTTGGTCTGGGGTAACTCGTTGAGCGCGGATCAATGGCTTGGAACGAGCGGGATCGTAGAGAGAGGCAAACACGTCTGCAAAAAGGGAGCCTCGCGTGGTTTCATGAGGTACGTCATCAAAGACGTGTATTTCTTCCGCGGTAGATGGGATAACTTTCTGGAGTTCTTCGGCCACCCATGGACGGAGGACTCTAACGATCACGACTGCTATCCCCTCTGTCTTGGATGCCAACGCTTTGGCGACAAGAGCAAGCTGTCCGTTCAAAAGAACAAAGACAGTGCGTGCACTCTTGTCACCAACGAATTCGAATGGGGCATAACCAGCCACGCGGATGGCTTCTGGTATGGCTTCTGGTATGGGCAAGTAGGAAACATCATTTGAGTGCTTGGAAGCAAACTTGTGGCCGAGTTCGCGATCGGCACTATGGTGATCGAAAATGTGCGCTACGTGCCAATTCTTGAGCTTGTATGCAAGCAATGCGAGGTCGACAGATTCCTGTGGAGTTGCAGAGAGGATGATAGCAAGAGAGTCGGGAAAGATGCCGAAGGAGGTGGACAGCGAGGCAAGGGTAGGGGAAAGTGCAAATGTATCCCCCACGGGGGTAACTGCAGGAACTTGGATGATCAACCTGCTGCGAGAGGAAGGGGGAGGTAAGTGGATCAGGGAACCTGCCATCGTGGCGAGGCCGACTGGGGTGGTGTAGGCTGTCAGGATTGAGCCATTGATGGCCTCCTGGCTGGTACCCTGGGACAACCGACCGACGAGACTGAGGCCTGCGCCGGCTCGGGTCTGGAGAGGGATTACAGGGGCAGAATGGGGGAAAGAAGCGGCCCAAGACTTTGTGAGCGTTCCGAAACCAACTTGTTCTGCGACGTCGTAGACATAGACGGCAGAACTGAGTGCCGTGCGAGAAGAGATGAACTCGATGAGGTCTGAAGCGGAGGTAGGCTGGGAGGGTGCTCCGGGAAGAGATAATAGAGATTTGAGGTCATCGGAGAGGGCGACGAGGGTGGATGAAGGAGAGGCGGATGGGGTGACTGAACCTGACGCCATGACAAAGTCGTGGTAGCGAAATCGCGGTGGCCATTTTGAATGGTCGGTCAAGAAGTGTGGGACACGATTGTGCCATGGTCGTGCAATATCGGATCACGTGCCAACGGGACGGAGCGGACTTGAGACCCATTTATCAGTCTTGATGAGAAAGTCATTTTGCGCTCCGTACTACGCCTGACAACAAAAGGGCCAGTCAAAAAGGTAAAAGCCAACTAGATTCAGAAAGACTCGTAGACCATGACATCCAACTCGGTCGAGGAAATTGTCTACTCTGTGTACTCTGCGCGGTCGTCGAGTTGTCGACTTCTTAGTATAGCCGGTGTGCTTCTCACTCAATCTACTCCCGGACCGTGTTGAACAATCGGTCACCCTGTATCGACAACGTCAAGCCAACATCAGACTAGACTGCGTGCTACTCACAGTGTCTCCGAGTCCAGGCGAGATCAGTCCATCCGGAGTCAAGCCTGGGTCTAATGCAGCCACCCAGATCTGGAATAACTCGATCAATTTGTCGTCGCCGAATGCCGGGAGATCGAATAATCACCTCGAGGTCGGGGTAGTTCTTTTCAATGTGCTTGAGACCGGGCTCCGACGCGAGCACAACGAGTAGCTTGATCTTGTTCACTGTTTCGCGTGACCTGGGGTGCGGATACCGATACGATAACCACTCACATGGAATTCCCCAGTCGAGCAACATGGTCAAGGCAGCGCATGCAGTCCCTCCCGTAGCAACGAGCGGATCCAACAGAAAGACTGCATCGACTAGCGGTTCTGATGGCAGCTTGGAATAATCTGCCAATCCAACCTGAGCATCGAGCGTGTAATCTTCCAATAGCATAGATGCGCACATTCGACTGGTTGCAAGCTGACTTTCTCTCGGAAAAGACCAAGGTGGTAGACTGGTGCTGCACTGCACGCTCATGAGACCCACTTCTCAGAGTCCCTGTCGGTGTACATACGGGAAGAGCTTCAGAAGCGCATCCGTCATACCCAAGCCAGCCCTGAGAATTGGTGTCAGGCCGATACGTGGTCTGATGACAGTCCCCGTAAACGGGGCAACAGGCGTGTTCTATCAGCGGCTGTCAGTACGCAGTATGTCAGTGGACCGCACTCACCCCGGAGATTGGGTCCTCCTCTAGGTCTCGTGAGGCCTCTACGCCCAGGATAAAGCTGATGTCGTGGATACCCTACTCGGGCCACTCAGTCAGTACCGTTGTCCGAGATACTGATACCACCTACCTCACGAAAGTCTTTGGGGCTGGTCATTATCAACCGAAGTTGCGATAGCCGTGCATTGACGACGGGGTGGGATAGAACGTGTCGTTTTCCTGGCATTACGACTATCAAGACACTAGGATAGTGCGACGACAACAAATCGCGACGCTTTCCATTTCAGGCGACTCCTCATCGCCGCTTATACTCGCATGACTTCAAAACGCGTCCTCGCGACACAAGTCCCGTCCAATCCTGCTCTGAAATCACCGGTCTTGCCACCTTTTTGAACTGAAAAAGGGTAAAGTGGCTGTTACGATCGTCCTGAAATCATGTCACTCGGGGGCAGGAGACGGCATGGGGAACTTCGACTACCTTGTGCTGGAGCTTGAAGCCGATGGCAACGATCAACGAGGCAAATTCATCTACGCTCGCAAATCGGCTCGCAACCTCGGCGATCATCAATTCT
This sequence comes from Tylopilus plumbeoviolaceoides, assembly GCA_003316375.1. Taxonomy (NCBI): domain Eukaryota; kingdom Fungi; phylum Basidiomycota; class Agaricomycetes; order Boletales; family Boletaceae; genus Tylopilus; species Tylopilus plumbeoviolaceoides. Next base: position 11,023 of record QFES01000518.1, read on the forward strand.
CCCCTACCAGCTGTGTAAGTGTCCCCACATAGACAGGTAATGACATGAAGCGTACCCCGGTCGGAGGATTCTCCATGCCTCGCGTATGCATTTAGGCCAGTTGGTACTCATGAGGCTGAGTGCACACACCGCGACATCCACGATCTGAGCCTTGCCTTGGCTGGTCTCTGCGGACGGTGGCTCAGAACCAGGCAACGGCACCTGAGAACATATGTCCGCTTCAATTACATAGGCACCATCAGAAACCAGATCGAATGAAATGACGGTCAAGTTCTTCGTGAGAAGAGCACGCGCAAGTGCAGCCTCTCCGCACCCCAAGTCGGCGATGACAGTCTTGGCAGGATATGACGACAATTCCGAAATGTAGTGCGAGACTGGATTTGACGGCCAGGATTGCACTTGGCGTCTGAAGCCGACATGGTACTGCGTCCAAGTGAGTTCGCGCCAAAATTCTAATCGCTCACACTGACGTCTTCGAAAACCTTGGGATCCTCCTTCATCATCTTGACTGCTTCCTGACTACTCGACTTGTACAAGGTTTCATTGAGGATTCTAGGCCGGCGCACTGGTCAACCCAACGGCTCTCTATGGATCTAAGCACAAACCTGAATCGAGCCCCGTCCAAACTCTTCTTTAAACCTCGCTGAAGTGGAGTCAGATTGCTCGTGTCCTGGACAGTGGCAGGATGTTCGAGAGCGTCCGAGGACTGAACTGAATGCTTTGCATTTTTCTTCTTTGCCTTCTTGCTCGCCTTGTTGGGTGGGTTCACTACCGGAGGAACTGGCCCTTTTGTCTGACTATGCGGTTTTCCTTGGAGGCGGTGGCCTTGTCCATCCTGATCACGCTGGGACGGTTCGGGTGTAGGCTTGCTGTGCTTTTTGTGTCCCTTTTTCTTTGATGACGGTCTATCACCTACGTTGTCGCCGAGAGAATCTACGAGTTTTTCAAAGTTGGCCTGCGCATCGCGAAGTAGTGCCTGCTCCTCCGAGTCGGCAGCGCGTTTACGTTTCTTTGACTGGTGGTGTGTCGAGACTGGTGCTGATGGGACTGACCAGCCTGGAACGTCGAACAAGGCAGGCATCTGCCAGTGTGTGTCATCTTACAACGCCGATGCCTCGTTTTTCCTTCGACGCCCACATGAATCTCACACGCCCCCACAGAGCTCCTGGTATCAGTGCAGGTATAAAGAGACCTCGATCCCGGCTTGACACGCCTCGATCTTCTCCCCAACCCTCCCTTCCAGGCCAACGAACGGCATGGCGAACAAAGAATCTACACTGCCATTGCCATCTGCTTCTGGGCACAAGAAACACAAAATGAGCAAGTTCCGCCAATTATCCCAGGATCCCATCCATTCTCTGTTGGATCCTCATCAACGCGCGTCGCATCCGACGTGCTCTTCTCAGGTACTCGAACGTTGACTCGATTCATTTCGCATATCTGAGCCAGACTCTCCTTCAGACATCTTCGATATCGCCGAGTGGCGGAGACCAAAGTCCTGGATCATTCAGATATCCGTCTCTTCCCCCGATCGAGGCGGCAGTGGTGGGATTCTCTTCATCCTCCCCTTTATTTATCACTGAGTCGATACAGCAGCAAGTCCCCACTTCGAGATCCATAGAGATGGCCATCCCAAAGACCGCAATGCACCCTACCCCGCTCGTACGTCTCTTTGTTGTCAACAACCACGGCTGGCTAATCCGCCACCTCGTTGGTCGTACTACTCTAGAACCCGCAGAGCAGTGTAAACGGCACCGTTCAAACTATGCTCCCACCCGACTCGGTATCCGTTTTTGTGCGTCTCAGACACATTCATCTGAAATACATCTCTTTAATACACGTGTTTCAGGAGGAACTTGCCCTCCTCCATGACAGTACGACTGACATGAAGGGTCGCAGTAAGGACCACGAACTGCGAACTGCACCCATAGTTACCCGTGATGCATACGTTGCCGCGGGATATTGCGACAACATGACACAGTACGGCGTTCTCGGACGCGCACTGCACATATTGTGTGTCATTTCCAATCTCCGAGCTGTTGCCTGATATGAACGATGCTTCAGCAACAAATCTCAGCCATACTCGCCAACTGACCCACGCCTGTATATCAACACGGTGAGAATAATTTACATCTCGTCTTTAGAAAGTTCAACGTTGCCCGTGGGTTGCAGAATGCTCCATTTTCTGCCATCGTATGTGGCGTACAAGGATCTGGAAAGTCACACACGGTCTCGATTTTGTTGGAAAGTATGTTTATAGCGAATTTGCGTCCTCTTGGCTTTTTGCAGAAGCCCCTCTCCGGCCTTGTTCTTCACTTCGGTGAAGGAGGGCCTGGCGCCCGGCCTAGCGAAGCTGCCTGGATTGCTTTGTCTGATATACCCGGGATCCAGACCCCTAGAGTTAAAGTCTACGTGTCCCGGTCGTCGCTCAAGACGATGACGAATGTTTATGCCGCTCTCGGGGAGCGGGTGACAGTAGAACCTCTTCTGCTGAAAAAGGACGAACTCGATGCTCAGGCTTTTCTATCTATGATGGCGGTTGGCTCATCGGAGTCCGCGCCGCTCTACATTCAAGGCATCCTAGTAAGCGAAGACTTTGTCATAATTTCTTGGCTGATCGGTTCCAGTCTATTCTTAGAGATCTAGGCGAAGATTTTAGTTACGATGAATTCATGAGACGACTAGAGGATAAGAAAGAATCCTTTAACCCGGCACAGCTGACCGGGTTGGAGCAGCGTATGGCCCTGCTCACCTCTTTCCTCGATACCCGCCCACGCTCCAGTCCCCGAGCCGAACGATTCATGGCTGGACAGCTCACCATCATCGACCTCTCTGACCCATTCATCGATCCCGCCTCGGCATGCGCATTGTTCGAGATCATTACTCGCCTCTTTGTCCGGGCAGAAGTTGGAACAGGCAAAGTACTCGTAGTGGATGAAGCGCACAAAGTACGCCCCACCATGAACGTTTCCCGTGTCGTTGACGATCCCACCTCGCCTCTAGTACCTATCTCCGCACAAGACCGTGGCAGGCCTCACGAAATGCTTGCTGACGCTCGCACGAGAGCAACGGCATCTCGCGATGCGCTTGATCATCAGCACGCAAGGCAAGCATCCCGTCCACGCTCTCAACTGTTTTTGTTTATTCACGTTTGTCCCCACACAGAACCCACCGTCGTCCCCCCAGTGCTCCTAGATCTCTGCAGCGTCGCCATCTTGCACCGCTTCTCTTCTCCATCGTGGTGGGAACACCTCGCCAAGCACGTGTCCGCCGACATCTCTGCAGAAGACGCATTTGACCGCGTGGTCAGACTCGAGGTGAGACGTGCATGCAACTAGGGGGCTGGATTGGCGCTGATCCAGTGAACGTTTGCAGACTGGGGAGGCTATCGTACTTGCCCCTTCTGGATTTGGCGTATTCCCAGACGGACAGCAAGTGGCCGTCGCTCAGGGCGCTCAGAGGCCTGTCGCCCTGAACCAAATCCCCAGGCTGAATCAGTTTGGGAGACGATATATATTGATGAAAACTCGGCGTAGGGTCACTAAAGATGGGGGAGCTTCTATACTCGTTGTAGAAGAGTAAATTGGAGGGACAATATGCTACGGATACCTTTACATAAGTGGTCAACTCTGTATGCATTGGGTGGAGAAAGGTGGTACTGCACACTGTGGGTTCATTGCGTGGTGTACACGAAGATATGTACATAAATAATCTAGGTACAACAGACAGCAACGATATTATGATGGAATACAGCGTCTGGCGTTGGCTGCAAAATCATGTCCTACGCCATATTAGACCACGCACAAATTATGTTGCTAAGAGTACGAGTTAGAAGATGTGCATCGCAGATGTGTATCGCAAAGCATGAAACCCATCTAGTGGGGTGCAGAATTGTCCGAAGTGATGATGCCAATACATGGAAACAGGAATGCTGGACGGATGGTAAGCGACAAGCCGGACAAGGTGTCCAATGGAGGGTCGGATGACGGGAGGGAGGTGAGGTTAGCAGCGCATTACTTGACACGCATCGGGCTTCCTGGAGGCAATATCTTCTGCACTATAGGATTCGCGACGTCTTTCCTCTTGTTGCGACGGCCGAGCAGTGTGGCATTGTCGATGTCCAACTCAAATCCCTTCTGACCTCCCGTGCGGCGACCACGATCGCGGGTACCGGCTCGCCCATCCCACAGACCCCTCTCTGGGATCACATTTACAATTGAGGGGGCGTCCAGCTTACGTGCTGCAGCTACCTTCGTGTCTGCGGGAACCCTACCATCAGCTTGACCACGTCTGTGGCGGGCTTCATTGACGAGGCTTTCGTCATCCGCATCGTCGTTTTCATCGTCCTCATTGAGCCCATGCAAAAAGCCTCTAGCTCCGGCTCCGCCCCGTCCATTGTACGCGCGACGGCGCGCGCCTTCTTCTTCCATTCTGTGCACTGCATATGTGATGTCGAAAGCCTCCTTCAGGGTGGCCAACCCAGGGGAGCGTGTCGATTCGATTCCACCATGTGCGGCTGTCAAGAGAGGCGAGTCAAGAGGTGGGGTACGGGGATAAGTGTTGGGTGTTGACAGAGCTAGGGAAGCCGGTGATGCGTTGCACCAGGGATGCGCCAGAAATTCGTCTATGGTATATCGTTGAGCCGGGTCAACGCACAGCAAGTGTTCTATGAGATCCTTGGCTAGGGTACAATGAGATCGTTGATCGTATAACTGAAAATACGGAACATACCTGGAGCACTGATGTGATCCCAGAAAGGGCTTAGGAACGTATAATATCCTCGGGCAACTTTCTCGGTCAGCACGTTGATACTCTCGTCGTAGAAAGGAGGGAATCCGCAAAGGAGTGTGTAGAGAACGCAACCAAGTGCCCACATGTCGACGCTTTTCGAGTAACGTTCATCCTTGACGATTTCAGGTGCGGTGTAGCCAACCGTCCCACATGGCGTCATAGTTTCTTCGTTCCAGACTACTTTCGATAAGCCAAAATCGGCGATCTTGACTCGTCCAATGCCACCACCACCAATACCTGGTATAAATTCACCCTCGTCTTCCTTGTCTTCATCATACGGACGCCGTATAAAGACCTTGGAGGGAATTACGGGTATTTGCTCAAAGAGTAGATTCTCTGGTTTGATATCACTATAAGACAAGAAAGGTTGACAATGACGAGAACATTCTTTGCTGGAGGCGCTCACCGATGAACTACACCGCGCTCCTCATGCAAATATCTGATGCCCTGAGCAACTTGAACAATGACGTGCCGAGCAAGGTTTTCGCTAAAGTAGGTGAGTTTAACAATTTGGTGGAACAGTTCCCCTCCCTCCATGACTGGCAGTATGCGTTAGCCGGGCCTATTCGAATTAGACAAGTACAGCTCCTTACGTTCGAGCACGAGGAAATAATGATCAGGTGATTCGGAAAACGAGATCAACTTGACTATTGATTGATGATTCATACCCCGCATTATTTGAACCTCTGCGAATCATTGAGAACTCATCGCCGGCTTCGCTTCGACAGATTGGATGCACCTTTAAGAATGTTTGCACGCTGATGCAAAAGGGGACAGTCAGTACCACAGTATCGTATGTGGGGCAGACAGTAAAGATGTCACCTCTGTGACGCGCGGCTTTCTCTTAAACTGGGGGCTGAGATATTTTTCGCCGGCCTTACAGAGGGACGATGTGGATGTGGAGGGCAAGTATCATGTGCGTGGGCGGGAGACCAAGAAAGAGAGTGGTGGTGGGGTAATATGAACTGCTGGAGATCGATCTCGGGCGCGGGTGCTTACCTGGGATGCGTTTAGTTCGTGCTTTCGAACTACTTTGACTGAGCGATATATTTAGCTGAGGGTGTGACTTGACAGTTCTGATGCACTCACCAGCTACTTTTTCGCCGGTCGCAAGGTCAACGGCCTTGTAAACGGTCGAAAAAGCACCACTAGGCGCCGACATCAGTCCAGCCCACCAGAAGCGAGTTCGGTATAGACTGACTCTCCCATCTGGGCTACGAGTCTGAAGTTCTCCAATCCCTTATATGTGGGCAAGTTCGACTTGGGTTCTATCTCCGGTAGGGCAGCCATCTCTCCTTTCGCAGCGACTTCGGGCGGTGGAGATTGGGCGGGTTGTCCTATGGGAGGTACTGCGGGTTCCGGGGGTTGTGGCTGTGCGATGGCACTCTGAGAGGCCTGCGGCGGCGACTTTGAGCGGTCTTGGGGGTGACGGTGGTTTTGGTGTTTGCGGATGAGATCTGCCGACGCAGTGGGTCGGAGTTAGAGTGCGGCCTTCGAAATAGGGTGAGAATGAGACGTACTCTTGAAGGCGGTGACCACGGCGGGCATTGTGAGGGGTGACTACGACGTGGGGAACGCAGAACGTTGTGGAGGGAGAGAGAAGGGTGGAGGAGGGAGGTGTATGTCCAGCAGGTGCTTTTTGTCACTCCAGTGTGTTGGAGCTCCGCTGACTGACGTCATTCACTCACTCCATTGATAGTCCTTTCTTGGAATAGCAGCGTATTACATAATAAGCGGTGAGTCATACTATGAGGTCCTCCTCCACTCTCCCCTCCTAGTGCGTCGGTGGTGTATGTACTAGCAAGAGGTTTTGCACTGGTGTGTATCCTACCAGACTCATCGCGCTTTGCTTGTGCCTGAGCACCGGGATCTCGCGCGCACCCACTTTTGGCGGCCCCTGAGCTTGATGGTTCTGTGCCACCAGCGATCCAGCCCCATCGATCCTCGAGGCCACCTGCCACCTGCCTCCTGGATCACGCCGTTCTTCATCGTGTACCGATTCGCTCGTGTTGCCGTTTGAGCCACTCGCGATGACGAATACTCCTGCAAACGTAGCGCCACAGCCATACAGAAATGTCAACATCTCATGGAACCCGGCTCGTCGGAAGTCGCCATACAGGACCGCAGATCCGACGACGGCAGACAGCGTGAAAAAAACAAATTGGGTCGGGACGACAGTCTTGGCGTCGAAACGTCTCAGTGCTCGGTTGAGGTACCGAATCTGAAGGACACCCGTAATGATGAGTACCTGCATACGGTAATTAACGCAACGTCCATTCATAGAGCGATCCGGCTCACGGCCAGGGTTGGGTAAGTGATCCATTCTGTCACTACATTCATCCATTCTTCGGTCAAAAGTGTAGAGATTGCTTTGGTCGCTAGCACTGTGAAACCGCCTACCAAACGGGTTAGCCCACGACGATACAATTGACAATACCCCACCAAAGACAGCACATAAGCCAACATCGACCACGACCACGCGTTTGCCCAGGCTACCTTCGCTAAGGCAAGCAAGGATGACAGCAGCCACCAAATATATGATCGAAAAGATCAGGAAAGAACGCTGGCTTATCGCCTCGATCAGAGTTTTGGGTGTCAGAACGGGTGGTGGACCGTCTGATGAGGGAGAAGAAAGTACTACGGTCATCGCCCCAATAACAGCAAGAAAGATTCCGAATATATCGCGCTATTGTGCTGATTAAGGTCCCTGCTCGTGGTTGCGGTGAATATACTTTACCGGGCGGAAATGCTCCTTCAGCAGCAAAGGCGCGAAAAAGCAATTGGCAACCAGAGCAAACTAAGTAATGGGGAACTGGTCAGCTTGAAAGAGAGAGCGGGTAGTTGCACACCGTTCCAAGTGGGGCAACGACCGAGGCAGGCGCGAACGCGTAGGAAATGAAGTTGCCACTTTCACCAACGTTCATCAGCACGAAACCAGTCCACCTACGTAAGAGTCAAATCGAATATTCGAGCGTGTGGGAATGGCGAACCATAGTCTAGAGCGCAGGTAATC
>QFES01000526.1:0-20559 GCA_003316375.1 Tylopilus plumbeoviolaceoides
AACGCACAACGATAACAATGATCCCCCTGGAATCCCCGCGCAGCACGTTGCGATAGTCTATCTCGTACTTCGGCGCTATCAACAACGTGCCCAATGGAGACGCCGTACTATGTCCAAGCGGGGATGTGGCTCCCGTCCACGTTTGGGGGTGCGGTCTCAGTGATATCTCTCCAATCCAATCTGACTTTGCGAGCCGCAATCTCCCAATGATTTGTGGCGCATGTGCCACAACAGATATTGTTGGTGATCGAAACTTTGATATCGGCGTTGAGGAAGACACTGCATCGCGACAAAAGGGTTGGCGTGGCGGGCGCAAAAGCTGGACGTATTTGTGCACATTGCGTGGCTGGAATGGCACTCCACAATGTTTCAGAACAGCGTGTCCTACGGACGAGCTAGAACGCTATATTACGTCCAACGTGCGTACTCGCATTCTGACTCGCGCGCAACGTGCACAGCGGGTATCATCCAGGGTTGTCACATACATCTCATCCCGTTCAGGTCTGTGTAGGATGACTCACTGGGGTCAACAGTGCGGCGTTTGATACCAAGCCCAAAGTCCTGGGCGGTGACCTGCACAGACGCGCCTACAATAAACCTTTTTTTTTTTTTCGACCGATCAATCAGTAAACGGCCGGTGATCATACCCAAACGCTTCCTGATTGCAACAAACGGCATCACGAAGTATTCGTACTGCCCCCTCACCTAGTCACTCAAAATAGCTTCTACCACGTTAGATACTCTCAACTGTCTCAAATCAGTATAGGTCTACACCATCAGAACCATGGCCTATCAGTCCCGTTCACGTTGCGTACAGATAATCAAGCCGCGCACCTGACCGCAGCCCACGAAGATAATGGGCTGTCCAGTGACGTATGTCATGGAAAGCGCAGCACCGACCTAATCACGCACGCACTCAAAAAAACTAGATCGCGGTGTGCTGCGCTGGTACGCACCTTGTCGTCGACCGTGTCCCACTTGGTAATCAGCATGCCGTCAATACCACGGCTCTTGCCCGTGGAGGCACCCGAAAAATCACGCAATGCGCGATCGAATTTGGTCAGCTGGTCGACCGCTTCGTTGCCGACCAAGGCTTCTCCGACAAAAATAATTTTGTCGGGGTTGTTGACCGCGACGAGCTACGGGGTGCCATCTCAGAAAATTGGCAGCCAGAAGACGGGGAGGGTTTACCTTGGCCAACGCCCTCATCAGCGGCTGCATACATGCCGGACGTGAGTACTGCGATACAAGGGAGACGCGACAGCCATACCTCGTTGTCCTGCATACGGCCAGCCGTGTCAATAAGTACGACATCAAATCCATTGTCTTTCGCTGTGCATAGAGTCAGCTCAAGCAATGGCCCCACTGTTGAGAAGACCAACCGTGTGCAATGGCTTCCTTGGCGATCCCTGCAGCATCCTTTCCGTACCCTTTCTCGTAGAGCTCCACACGGCTTTTGCTATTGGTGGCACCATCGACTCCAAGCATGCTCAAGTTGCGCACGTGAACTCGGAGTTGTTCGACAGCACCGCTCCTACAAACAGCCACTTAGTTGAAGAGAGCAAGGGGGCCACAGCGCGTATACTCGCCTAAAAGTGTCGCAGGCAGCGATCAAGACACGCAAGCCGTTTTGGATGAGCCAAAAGCACATTTTGGACAAGTTGGTACTCTTGCCGACGCCATTGACACCCACAAAAACGACGCTATACGGAATGCGTTGTTGGGAAGAAGTGAGGGGGGAGGTGAGTTTTGTCCGGATGGACAACAAGAGATCGGTGGAGGTCCTGGGTGTCAGGATTCTCGTCAGAGAAGTCGACAACGCCGTGCGGACGGCATCGTTCGTCGCTAGATACGAGCTCAGCGTCGCAGTACCGTTATACTCCGAGACACATACTTTGGAAACCGCCAACTTTTTTGCCGACGAGGCTCTCACCAACGCCCTCGCACACCTTGTCCGCGATTTCTTTCGCGACGTTCTTTTTCATCAAGTGTTGCTTCATACCTTCCAGGACGGGCTTCAAGTCGTCCTCGGTTAGCACCTTCGACCCCGTCAGACGCGCAAAGAGGGAGCCCAGTGAGCCCAGTGAACTTCCTGGCTGTTTCGGCGCATCCGTGCCAAACGCTCTCGCGATCACATCGTTCGTCTCGTCGTCCTTGGCACCAAAGTCCCAGTCCTTGACCTCGTACATCCCATCTTTGGTCCTCGTCCCCAAAGAGGCTTCGTCGACGAGGCTCTGCAAGTCGATTGTTGGACGCCCGTCGGCACCCGCATCCAGCTTGTCGAGACTGAAATCCAACGATGCCATGTCGGATTCGCTGGGTGTCTCGTCACCCCACTTTCGTCCTGTTTTCGCCTTGGACTTGCGCTTGACCGAATCGTTGCTAGAGGGGGGTGGATGAGACAGCGCGACGATTGGACGTCGTGAGCTTACTCTGGCTCAGTGTGACTTCCCGATTCGACACGCGATACCCCCCTACCACCACGTCTACCGCCACGACCACGCAGCCTGTCTTTGAGAGCCTGTACGTTTCGCGCTATCTGTTGCTCGTCCTGCGCCACATCCGGGGACTCGGATGGTACTGCGAGGGAGATACCCGTCAGCAGAAAAGAAACAAATGTGGATCCACAAGCACCTACATGCACTCAGATCGTCCACAGGCGGGCTCGGCGCCCTCTGTTCGACCTGGGTGACAGGCCTAAACCGCGCCTTGCGTTCCTACGTACATGCACATCAAATCACCAAACGCGTGTCGGAGCGAACCCTGCATTACCTGCACCGCTTTCTCCTCGATGCCCTTGAGCAGCTTGTCAAACACCTTGTCCCAGCCCTGAAACGCCTTGGCAAAGTTCCAGGGGACGGAGAGATCTCGCGCAGCCGACAGTGCCTGTTTCCCGTTGTTGAGGGTATGCAGCGATGCGACGAACGTCGCCAAAAAGGGCTCGAACAGCTTGATGAAGAGTGCTTTCATGGCGGTGAGGAGGTCCTCGACGTACGTGAGCTGCAGGATGCGCTGGTACGCGACCTGGGGAAGGGGGAGGTGTCAGGACCGACGCACGGTGATGGACGAGGGGACGTACGACGAAGATGAGCTCGAGGTCGTTGACAAAGGTCCATTTGACAGCGTAGCCGTCCTTTTCGTATTTTTCTTCGGTGGTGCGCCCTTCGATGAGCGCTTCGCGGATGAGCGCGTTGACCGGGGATGCAGCGGACGAGGTTATATGCGCAGCATCGGGTGTGAACGAGCGCGACCAGAGTACGACGCCGCCTGCAAAAGATGGGTCGGTCGATGTGGTCGACACGGTTTTTGTACACACCTTTGTGAGAGATGGAGCAGTGATCCAACATGGTCTTGTCAACGTCTCACTCGCTGACCGCAACGTCGTTTTGCATGGTTCATTATGTAAGCAATACAGACACTACACAGAAAGTACAACTCAAATGCCGTCTGGATCTGGCTGACGACGCAGCGGATGCAGCGACGGCGGTGAATAAGAGGAAGGTAACGGTTGCGACGCCGGATCATCCAACGAAAAACGAGGCGCAAACTGGAACATCGCGTCGGCCTGTGTTGGAGACCAGCCCCGCGCGGTCTGAGCCAAGGCCACCTCTGTATCGCTCCCCCACAGCTCCCGTCTACTCCCAATACTCGTGCCTGGGTGATGCCGCGTGAGAAGCGCGTCGGTGGCTTGTTGCTGTGCCGAGTATCGCTGGGGATGGAGGGGCCCATCGAAGCTTGGGCGTTCGGACGGGACGCCCGCCATCATCTCCGCAGGGAAACCCATGGTCTGCATCGCTGGACTTGGGTAATACGAGTTTTGCGTGAACGAGCGCGGGACAGGGGGGGGATAGTCGGCGTATCCACCGCCCTTTTCTGGGAGCGCGGGGGTGTATTCGGCGCCTGAGTCGAGGCGCAGGACGGGGGCAGTGCCAGCGCGGATGGAGTCCATGAATTCGGACGAGGGGGGTGTGCGTCTTTTCTTGCGTGCGCGCAGGTAGAGGACGAGACCGAGGACGATCAGTACGAGGAATATGACACCACCGATGACGCCTCCAGCGATCGGGCCGGCATTGAGCGCTGAGGATAAACTTGAGATGGGTTTTGCGGGCGTAGCAGTAGAAGTGGTAATGGTAGTACTAGGGGATGGGGTTGATGATACAACATCAGTAGTGGAAGACGGCGAAGTTGAGGGGGTGGACATAGGACCGGTGCAGCCAGTGGGAAGTGAAGTGCATTGAGGCTGGTTCGAGGGTTAGCGAGACACCATCATGTTTGACTGCGGACTCACGTCTGAGTCTCTCTGTGACGACATTTAGGACGTGGTGGACACACGAAGCGGGACCGTCGACTGGTTTTACCTGCCCATCAGCGCTGGGATACTACACTTAAAATATCACGGCCCCCCATCAAATCTTGCATCGCCTCATGCGACCGCGGTTCCCCTTACCACGTCCATCTCCCAGGCATATCTCCATGCGCGTCGTACCCGTACCCGTCAGACAGGACAACTACGCCTACCTCATCATCGACGAGCCCTCCAACAAGGCCGCCGCCGTCGACCCATATGACGTGCCAGAGGTGAAAGCAGCCGCAGATCGTCTGGGGGTCTCGATAGTTGCCGCGATCACGACACACCATCACCACGATCACAGCGGCGGGAATGAGGTCTGTTCTCCAATAGCTCGCCACACTTCCCATCAATCTTATGTACCGGCGAACAGACTTTTGTTAGTGCTATATCCGCAGCTCGTCCATCTACATGATACCATGTCTGATCTCTAGGCTGCACGCTACCCCAATGCTCCTATATATGGTGGGAGTGCGCAGGTGCCTGCACTGACCAAGCTTGTCAAGGACAAGGACGAGTTCGTCATCGGAGACAACGTTCATGTCAAGTATGATGCCTGTCGCTGGCATCGCTGACCGGGTGCTGATCATCCAACAGATGTCTGGCAACGCCGTGCCACACACAGGACTCCATCTGCTATTATATCACCGACGCGTTCGACAAGTCCCAGCCAGGGGTCGTATTCACGGGCGACACCCTTTTCCAAGGTAAATCAACGGCTGTTCTACACCATCATGTGCCTGACACACACGAGGTGGGTGTGGCCGCTTCTTCGAAGGCGATGGCCAGCAGATGCATGCCGCGCTCTCGTACTTGGGAACGCTGCCCAGTGAGACGGTGGTGTACAATGGTCACGAGTACACTGCCGGGAGTCTCGCGTTTGGGAAAGCGGTTGATCCCACCAACCCGGCAATGGCACGGTTGACCAAACTCGTCGAGAACAAAGTGACAACAGGGCTGTCTACCATTGGGGACGAAAAGGAGTGGAACGTGTTCATGCGCTTGGATAGCGAGGCAGTCAAGTGAGTAGCAGTGTCAAGCTCGGCCGGGTGATGTTTTGAATCCGCCGTCCAGGAACGCAACAAATGTGACAGGCGAGTCAGTGATCATGGACAAATTGCGTCAGATGAAGAACTCGTTCAGGGGGTGAGACGAGTGTGTCGCTTAGTGTTGATCTGCTCCAGACGTTTGTAGTAAAGGTTTATTAAGAAGATCGTTTCGAAGCAAACAAAGCTCGTGACGGTACCCATTAGAGACAGGATAAGACATGTTCGTCAGTATCGTAGAGTCGAAATATTTTAGGCGAGTCTGACGACCTTCAAAACAGCGGAGCGGGCATAAGGGATGTAAGATAGACAGTACCAGGTGTAAGCAAGATACTCGATGATGACGAACACTGGGCAAGGAGTGAGAAGGGAGGGGTGGTCGTGAGCGGGACTTACCGATGCAAACAACCTATTGGCAATGACGCGTAAGACAGGGAAGACAGAACGGCAAGGGTACTGACACCGTTGTGAATGACAAAGGCACCGACAAAGACTAGACCGATTGTTGCGAGGAAGACGATTGTAGCGATGATCCGGACGGGTTTGAACATCTATGGAGAGAGGGTTAGAGGCAAGGGGGATGGAGTGGTGAAAGATACGGAATTACCATTTTGACTTGGGTTCCGAACTGAATTTGATATGGCCGAGAATGAGCACGTACGTGAGTGTGGATTGTCATGCTTACCCCGATGAGAAAGCCTGTCCCGGCGAGTGCGAGGAGGACGCCGACGGTGTAGAGGACTAGCGAGGGTTGGAAGATAAGGGGGCAACGAGGACGTGTATGACGCACCTGCGAAGCTACCGAGCTGACCTATAAACAGCAGGATGCTGCCCAGAAGGCTGAGCACGAAGGCGAGGACAAGACTAAGGGGCGGGGGTCAGTGCGAGCGCGACGAGAGGCAGACTGCTGCGGACCATCCGACGAAGCCATAGAGACGTTGAGTGCGGGTGAGGCCGAGAGATTTGAAGGCGGAGTCGCCCTCGAAGAACTGGGTGTCGGGCACTAGATTTCCAGCGGACTCGAGGTTGAGCCAGCCCTTGGAAGACATTATGGTCGTAGAAAGACAGGCCAACGTGTGGCTGTGTCTGGTCTGCCTCGTGTGATCAACGAGGCTGCTCTCGAAAAAAAAAAAAAAGATTAGGACTCTCTGTCTCTGTCCACCATGGACACCACCTCGGCCCCTTCCTCCCCAGCCATGTCCACAGACCTCCCCGCTTCCTCCGCAGCCGACAGACAGAGCGCCCTTCTCTCCCTCCTCTACCCCGCCGCATCCTCGTCCCAGCACCAGCAGATCCCAACCCCACCCGCCTCGTCCTCGCAGAGATCCGGCCAGTCACCCTCGAACAGCAGCGAAACACAGGGAAAGATCCTACTCGAACAGCTCATGGCAGGGTGAGTTTGTCCTCCAAGATTATCGTGACATGCCTCGCCTCATGCACGAGGCACCCATCTTTTCTACCCATCCCCCGCCTTCCCTTGCTCTTCCTCCTCCCCTACCATGGCCTCCTGGGACTATTTCGACGCCTTTTGGACTGACCCGCTCGACAGCACCGCTCCCCGATCGAATTACCCCGACCAACAGCCCGTCTTGCCTGCACTCCCTCCCGCTTCCGCCCCCTTGCAGCAGCCTCCAGCGGAACCTTATCATCCCTCGGATGCATATCCTCCACAGGAACCTCCCAGGGAGTTGCCCTCGCCACCCCAGTCAATCCCTGTCTCGCAGCCCCAACAGCAGGCACCTCCATCCCCACGCAAGTCCATGTTCGAGTTCATTTCCCCTTTCGATGCCCTCGCGTCAAACGGCGCCGCAAAGAAGAAGCCCGCTCCAGCCCCTCCCGCGAGCACGTCCACAAACGAGGACTCGTGGACGTCGGCGTCCCTCGGTTCGCTCAACGACCCAAAGCGAAAGTCGGTCGAGAACCTCATCGAGCAACTAACTCGCAGCCAGGCACCCTATGCTTCCGCCCAGCCGCCATCCCCTTCATTCGACCCGTATAACACTGCAGACGAGTACTCCCAGGTGGATCCCAATCAACCAGCCCTGCAACAGGCCCAACAACAGTCACGTCCCATGCCTCCCCCTCCCCTTCCTCCGAAGCCTACCCTCATCTCTTCCCCTCGCGCATCGCCGCCCAAACTCCCTTTACAGCAGCAGCCTCCGCGTCAGGGCAGATCTACAGAGTCCCCTCAACCAATGCCCCCCGTCAGAAGGGACAAGGAGGGCTCTCCAGGCCCTCGCCCAAATTGGAAGAACGACGGTCGGGTCAAGCCCATCAACAAGGGCAAGCCTCAATCGAGCCCAAGGTACGCATTCACACTACTCCTCACCTTCCAGTCTCAACGTCGTGCAGTCCCCAACCGCAGACGATCGTGTTCGATGTCTCTCAGCCTCTCGACGAAATCCAGGCGCCCAGGGATGCGGTCAAGTCGACTGCCATCGCGCTTGTCAAGCAGGACCCTGCCTTCTTGCCCGGAACGACCATCGGTGCAACCCACTGGATCGCCTACGCCATGACTAGGGGTCGCGTCCGTGTCATCTCGCGTTCCAGCGGCGATCGTACCTTGCTGCAGTTGCCCACCGTCTTTGCGCCCTCGACCCAAGTGATTGACATGGCCGTTTACGGCAACAGGCTGGCAGGCGTGACCTCCGACGGTGGCTTCGTCGTTTGGGAATTACCCGAAGTCATCACCGACGATGTCCCGTACGTGTCTCTATGCGCTCTTCCAGGACCACAGCAGCTCATATTTTGTCTCTAGGGGACACGTCTTGCTCTGTATTGTACCTAGCGCGGATGCTGACCCTTTGCACTCGGTCAAGTGGCATCCCAAACAAGTTGACACCCTGGCGGTTGCTTCTGAAACAAAGATGTACTTGTTGGATTTGGCCGACGCTACGCGTACCTTCAGGGGCGAACCCCAGCCACAGGTTGGGCTCGATCGCATCTCTCAAGTTTTCTCCATTCCTTCAGTAAGCGTACATCTCCCTCGGCTCTTTCCGTTCGCTGATCCCCCTTGTAGCGCCTGGTTGCGTTTGACTTTGACGTTCCTCACTTCGCGCTGGCGACTATCTCCGAGGACTCGACTTTGACGTTGTGGAACGTCCATGACAAGAATCCATTCTGGACACATCGTGTCCGCGGAGACGATCTTCCTTCCTCGTTGACCTTTATTGACGATGGCATCATCATCGGCCGCAGGAACGGCACTGTGTTCCAGTTGCTTTCCGTCATTACAAAGAACGTGCTTTCCACCTTCAGGTTTGTCAATGGCACCAAGGAGGATCCAGAAATGTTTGGCCACGTCAACTATGACTCGAGAATCCAGACCCTCTGGGTTGCCAACAGCCGCAGAGACAGTCTGATCGCGTTGAAGATCGGGTTTGAAGTCTCGGCTTCGTCATCGGGTGAGCTCGTACGGGGTTGCTTCTTCGAGCAGGTCGTCGAATTCTCCGGACCGAAACCTACCATCCACTTTGTCATACTCTCTGCAGACGCAGATCCCACTGGAGACGAGGCCCATGCTGCCTGTGTTGCTGCGAAAGTGCCTCCAGGCGAGCTTTCCCTCGTTGCCTTCTCTGTCCACTCGACTGGTGTCGATCAGGTCCTCATACGCAAGGAGTGGCACGAGAGTGCCCTCCTGGGTGCCCTTGCCAAATTCCCTTCCTATGCGCAACCCCAGGTTTCAGCATCTGCCCCGCTGGACGTCAAACCAGCTCGCCAGCTGCCCCCGGGACCTGGTATGGCCACTGGATCCGCACCAATGCCGCCGCAAGTCTCCGCCGCTGTGGTCCCTCCCGGTAGATTGCGAACACCGCCTTCTGAGGAAATTGAATCGGAGTTGACTCGTGATGAGGCACGTGGGCATGAGGCAAAGGGAAAGAGCGCCAAGGGAAAGAACGTTGCCTTCAGAGATCGAGAGGACGCTAGAGACAAAGATAAGGGGGCAAAGGCCGAACCGGGTTCCACCAGCGACTCTGGCGTCGCCCAACTTGTCGCCAAGGAGATCAAAAAGAGCGAGGAAAACCTTCACAGCCGCATTGGTCGTCTGATCACAAAGGAAATGGACAAGCAGCGTAAGTGTCATTCTGTTGTTGACTGATGGATCTTGATGTATCGCGTACCTCAGAACAACGATTCGACGAGGCTCGGGCACAAGAGCAAACAGAGGACATTAACCGACAGGAAAAGATTCTCAAGTTGATCTCAACGGAGCTCACAAGGAACACCACACGCGTGGTGGAGATGGCGGTCAAGGCTGAGGTTCAGAACTCGGTCCTTCCTGCGTTGGAACATATCACACGGACCGAGGTTCGTTCCGCGCTGAATGAACACGTTGGACGAGGTCTCACCGAGTACATTCAAAACGTAAGTCGTTCGGTATTGCGCCTTGATTGAACCGACCTCCTCCACCGTTAGAACCTTCCTGTTGAGATCGAAAAGTTGATGCTGAGACCTGACATCTCGAATCACTTTGCAAGCATACTCTCGACGAACTTGAATCCTCTGATCGAGAGATATGTCAAGGACACGGTTTCAAAGAACTTTGTACCCGCTTACTCTCAGCAGACTTCGGCCATGCACCAAGATATCTTGCGGGAGATGAGGACGGAAATTTTGAACGTGAAGAAGGATTCGATGACGTGGCAAACGGAGGCCGCACGGAGCCAGGAGGTCCGTATCTCTTTTATTGATATCTAGCATGGTGCCTCACACGTCTCGTAGTCGCTGATCAGGGATCTCGAGCACTCCGTCAGAGTCCTCTCCGACCAAGTCAAGTTCCTCACCATGAATGCCACGAGTCCTCATCACCGGCTGCCAAGCAGCACCTCGCCAGTGTCCAGCATTGCTTCGATTCCTTCCCAGTCCCTCCACCGTCAGCCGAACCTACCGCCATCCACTCAGGCTGCCTACGCTACGCAGCCTCTCGGCGGCTTTGCGCAGCAGACGCAGGCAGCGTCGATCCATAGTACTTGGTATCCCTCTCCAAACATTGCTGCTCCTCAAGCTTCGCACCCCATTGCTCCGCCACCGCCGCCACCGCCTCTTCCTGCTTCCCAGCGTTCCCCTGCAGCAGCCCAGACTGAAGAGTGGGACGACACTTATTTGGCGGTGCTGGGCACACAAGACGCCAAGCAGCTCCGGGAGCTACTGGCACGATCGAATCCAGAAATCGTCATGCCTCTTAATGGACCTGGGCCGCTGTCTCAGGCTGTTATTCTTACATTATTGCACCGTGTACGTATACTTTGTCCGCTATCATCTGCGTGGTATCTCATATGTCTGGTCCTAGCTCGCTGCCATTGTAGGAGAGACGCCACCTGTTGATGAGGCCTTCAAGTCTGCACTGTGGTGGCTACAGAGGGCGGCTACTGTCTTGAACATAAACGTACGTTTACGCAAGGTTTCTTGGGACGCAATTTAATCGTGCTCTCTTTCAGGAACCTCTCATCTCTCCCTACATTGCGCGGGTCGTCCCTAATGTTAAGACCATGTTGAACTCCACGAAACAACGTCTAGCAATTCTCCCTGGTGGACCTCAATTGATGGAGTCAGCCAGAACCATCACAGAGATACAAGATATTCTCGCTCGGAAACAAGTGTAGATGCTCTTTTTTTTCCCTTCTTTGTACCCACATTGTTGAAAACGTCTACTCACGAGGAAAATAATATAAAGAAATCGACATTATTATCTTTTTTTTTGTTTCATCATCTCAAAGTTGAACGTCCCCTCCAATCTCTTTTTCTCTCTCTTCGTCCATGCCAGGTTCATGACGTTTGTGACGCGCCCAATACGACTCGTTTCCCCACATAGCCCGTTTGCTCCATCTGTCTCCTTTTCTCTCCTGTTTATTTGATGGTGGATCGACACCACGTATAGTTTTGTTGGTACATATCATGCGTTCGCGAATTGACTTGGGTCATTCAAGGTGTTGCGTGCACTAGGATAGCGAGTGGAAGCCTGTTTCGATTTGTGTGCATTAGCGGCGACATGCAATGCAACCATGTGGGTGAAGATACCAGTAAATGACCCGCGGTACTTGGGACTATATGCCAGTAAGAACATGCATGCCTGTCGAGAATCATGATGGTAGAGGTAACCATCGACAATCCGAGTGACCTGACATTGCACTGACATACCACTCGCTCATCATTAGCAGAGTGAGTTGAATGACCTTCTTGACTTCCGAGAATTCGTTTCTCTATCAATTTCAAAATATTTGAAAGCCAAGACCAAGCACCCTAGTCCGGTCGAACCCGCTAGTCGTAGTGCCTGCAGCCTTGTTGTCGATTTAAAGTTGACGTCAACTAGGCTAGCTGTCATCTATCCGGTGCGAAGTTACCTATCAGCGCTCGAGGGTAAAAACCAAATAGTCCACTTGCGGGCTCAGCCGAACTCGCGTCCCGTGCTTTCTGCCTCAGCAATCAATTTCAAGCCGATCACCGGGTTATATGGCCGGCAACGACAAGGAACCACCTGTTAGTAAACCACCATGACAGAGAGGTGAAAACGACTGAGAGTCAAACGAATGTCTCCGATGATCGTGGTTCCTGCCTTGATAGTCAATTTCGAGTTGACGTCTAAACTAGATGCGGTTAGCATCGGAAAGGAATTGCATGTCCTTGAGTCCGCATTTCAAGTTTCATGCATGATGGTCAGTATTATTGAAATCGCATAGTCTGCCAACTTGACAAGTCCCAGCCAGGTTTGGAAACCGCGTATATTGGCGAGCGGGTCGATCCGCCTGATAAGAACGTTACCTTCATTAAAGGTACGGCACGCCACGGAGATCTCGCTTCTTTGTACGCAGTGATACAAGAACAGGTGTGTCCATCCAGACCGATGGCTCTTGCCGCGAAAAAAAAGGGTTTGCATTATCACCAATTCTGTTGTACATACACGATGGGCACTTCATTGGCCTCTGACTTGTTGCGCTGTTCGCCCCGACGGTCTAAATATCTATCCAAACACATCCTGTAGCCACTCACCTATTTCTCGGTATCGTAGTTTCCGTGGACCGTCTATTTGCTCCAGTTGCTGGAGAAAGTTGAGGCATTTTTGCCTAGTTGCCTCGTCGTCGAGACAATA
Source organism: Tylopilus plumbeoviolaceoides (assembly GCA_003316375.1). Taxonomy (NCBI): domain Eukaryota; kingdom Fungi; phylum Basidiomycota; class Agaricomycetes; order Boletales; family Boletaceae; genus Tylopilus; species Tylopilus plumbeoviolaceoides. Next base: position 12,482 of record QFES01000526.1, read on the forward strand.
TTTCTTCAGCAACAATCGGTTGTAGTACACCAAGGACTCCATAGACCCTAGGTGTGTAATATTAGTGATGGGGGATGGAATGGTCGCAACGTGAACTTGCATCTGCTGTCTGGCTGTTCGGCCAACAGTTCTTCGATGATGGCAATCTCCTGCCGAAGTTGCTCCTCGCTCTCGCCTGTAAATCTATGAACGATGCGCAGCGAGACTATGATACGGTGTACGTACCCGAGCCTATGAGCCACCTGTGATAGATCCACGCACTTTGATCGTCGGGATCGGTGAACAGTGCATTGTGTACGAGATCAAACTCTTGTCTGGCGCGTCAAAATCACAGCACCAAAGGCAGAACAAGTACGTACCCTCTTCTCGAGATTTAAGCGGATCGAATTCACCACTGTTCCATAGCGAGGAATATACTTTCGAGCGTTGATGCCATGCGCTAAAGTTGGAAAAGCTCGCGCTAATCTTGCGTGTGGTGTATGCGAGCTCGGTTGACAAGGGTCTCTGTTCGGGCATGCTTGCCAAAACGTATCTCCGGTAGTTCCAGGCAAGGACTGGAAGCGTTGAGAACAAGGAACCAAGGAAATGTGAGCTTACAATTTCGTGCATCCACATCGAGCATTTTCTCGACGACGGCCAGTTCCTTCTGCCAGTTTGCTCTGCGCCACTGCAATGAAGGTTGACCATCCACCACCGGACCATCCGGGACGTTCTCTAGACACCAACGACGATGATTCCATATCCAGTACACCTTGGGATGTTCTCGCAAAGCTGTCATCGTCATCGACAACTCGTTGGCGAGCAGATGATGGATGTCTTCATGGGTACTGAGGATCGACGTGACACAGCGCGGCGCGAGGGCAAGCTAAGAGGGACGGACCTCTGAGGGAAGATGCCGTTGAGCATGATGGTCCGGCGATAGTTCCAGATCGTATAGAATTCGGGGTTCAGCTCGAGCAACTGCTCGGTTTGATCGAACGCATCGCGACTCCAGTCGCAGGCCTTTTTCTGGGGGGTTGGCTGAGGCTGGTATGCCGAGACGAACGGTGAGAAACATACGCGAGTGAGCACGGACTGGGTGAGTGCCAGATACTCGGCGATCTGGGCCTTTTCACGTTCCTTCTTCGCCTGCAGCTCTTCTCTGGAGTGGGGGATCCGCTTGACGCCATGCTGCAAGACATGCGCATCGGAAACGGTGCGGGAAGCCAGATCGTGAGCTTACCATGATCTAGCGAGATAGAACTCAAGCTTCCGTAGGTATGCAGATAAGCTGCAAGTTGTCGCGAAAAAATAACGGCTTGCACACTCTGCGATTGAAAGCACGTGCCAGTACTAGTGATTCGGATGTCGGCGTTTAAGTAGTAGGTAAGCAGACTCGGAGCGGGCCGAACCACTTTCCGCGCCGCCACCAGCTCGTCCAGTCCCGCTTGCCCTCTTTTCGTCAAACTTGCCTCAAACCTCAGTGCTACGCGCGGAAGGAGGAAGGGTTTCGGAGGTGGTCTTCTTCGCGGTGGAAGTCCTGGACGGTCAGCAGTATGATGGGTCGTTGACGCCGGGACTGGCAGCGCCAAAAGGAGAACGAACAGAAAGACTCCAGTCCCAGTGACGAAAAGTAGAAGAGACAGAGGCCGAAAGATCCAAACAACTTTGGCTATGGCTGTACAGACACAGTTGCTCACTCACCTACAGCTATGTACATTCTTTCCTCATCGGTCTTTCCAATCCGACGCCACCCCTTCAAACGTGCTAACGTCGAAACTTGAATCGATATGGAGCCTGGGCCGGTTTCTTAGAATAGCACAGAAAAAGGGTATCTTGTGCTTTCGGCGGAATGACATTGGGGTCCATCCGAGCAGCGTGCAGAGCGCCGTTCGCACAATAGGCATTGCAGTGGGGATTGGGCGAACAGGGTCATTGATTTCTTATGGCCATAACGTCGCCTGTCTGCCAGTGGCGTGAGATCACGCATCAGTGAATTGGATTCAGGTGTGTCTAGACACGGTGGTCAGCTGAATGTCGTTCTGATGCGTTTTGAGGAGACAGGGATTGCCCTTGCGCCATGGGCTTGTCATGGGGTATCGGGCGTATCACTGTGCTGTGTATGGCAGTATCACATTTCAAATGTTCACTTTTCTCCTGCCTAAGACCTCTGAACATCTCGAAGGCGCGCTTGAGTTGTGCATGTACGTTGGGACTCGCATTGTCCCGAAAGTTCTACTATCTGCCTGCCAGTGAAGCATTCTACCTACAATTCACTACAAGTAAGCATGTGCATCCACCTTTCTAGTTTGCGCCGTACACATCGAACTAACAGGTTCGGCGGTGCCAACTGGCGCTCCCCCTGCTTCGATTCGAGTTGATCACCGCCCATGCGCATGACCTCGCTTCTTTACCTGTTCGGTATGAGAAATCGTTTCGTCAGCAGGGGGGGAGAGCCCATAAAAGCCAGCCCGAGCGATCGATTTCGTTCCTCAGTCCACTGAAAGCAACTTCATAGGTGATACACCATCTCTCTGCGCTGCCTCTGCTTCTCTGAATCATGTTACTTATCTCAGGCTCCTTGACGCGATCTATATTTGAAACATCATCTTTACCTTGCCACCATGTCCGCCGAAGAATGTAAGCGTGTTTATGCTGTCGCACTTGCGACACATTTCTGACGCCTCATGCAGTCGTTGCCTCGCTCGGTGTCGATGTTGACCAGGAAGCTCTTGTCGAGCTCAAGGAACATTTGGAAGCCACTGACGAGATCCAGGGGTTGGAGCCAGGTGCAGCCAATGCATCTTCGAAGCTTGGACTCGTAGGCACCGGTAGCACCATCTACGCCAAGTTCCAACCCGGTCCTACCGGTAAAGGCCCATGCCACAAGAAAGGGACTGGTGCATTCACCGGTCCCAAGGTTCCTCCCCCTCACCTCACGGGCCGGTACAAGCTTGAAGTAGGACGTGTCACTGTCAAGTTGTACCAGGGAAATAATCTAATCTGGAAAGGGCACGGGCTGCAGAAGGGGCTCTCTGGCACCTGGGAAGTCAGCTTCTAAGTATCTCTCGCTTCGTATCTGTACGAATATGTGTCAGTTCTAGGAGACGGCGAGTAGGAACGTGAGCATGAATTGTGCTTGTGCTTCATGTAGGACCGATTGTGAATCCAACATTGCATGACTAAGCGATCATGATCGTGCTCGGTTCCTTCAAGTTCAAGTTGCACGTTTCAACCCTTCAAGTCTTTGCTGGAACTACTGGAGATACGAATTGGCATACACCACGCGCAGGATCAGCGTGAGCCTTTACAGCTTCAGCGCATGGCATCAACGCTCGAAAGTGTATGAAATAGATCTGCTTAAGAGGCTCAGCCTGAGACAAGAATTTGCTCTCGTCCACAATGCACCTGTCACCGATCCCGATGATCAGAGTACGTGAAGCTATCATAGATGCGGCCGTAGGTTCAGGTGCGTACCGTGCTATCATCGCCTCGCTCCGCATCTGGGTAAATTTTACAGGCGAGAGCGAGGAGCCACTTCCGCAGGAGATTGCAATCATTGAAGAGTTGTTGGCCGAACAGCCTGATAGTGGATGCAAGTCCACGTCTCGACCACCCAGGTGCATAGAGTCCTCAGTATACTACAACCGATTGTTGCTGAAGAAATACTGTCCCGACGCCGAGGACATCAGGCAAAATTTCCTCAAGCAACTAGAGAAGATAGTTCGTCCACAGAAGCTACGCTATCGAGCCATTGTTGAGTGCCCATAGGATGCGATAGCATGTTTGTTTACACCAACGACTGGATGAACCGACCTTCCCAGTTCTTGGATCACTGAACGTTCGAATGTCAAAACAGTACTCTCGCGAGGTTGGAACCTGCCCCAGATGGGCACAATGATCTTCGTGGGGTGCATGTGCCGTCGAGACTAACCTTCCAACCTGAAATGCACCTAATTGTTAGATTGATATCTACACCACGACCTCGCGCTCAAGACCTCGAGTGACCCAAGTTGACCGCATCACGGACGCATGACATGTAGCGTCATAACTACCCATGGTGTCGATCTACCAAACAGGAAAGAGAGGACAAAAGAGACAGGCGGAGCGAACGGGACATGTCAACAAACAGGAAACGATTCGTATCGGCGCGTCACAAACGTCATGAACCCCGCATGAACGAACAGAGGGAATAAGGGGACGTTCAGCTTTGAGATGACGAAAAAAAAAGGATGATGATAATGTCGGTTTCTTTGAATTATTTCCCCCTCTTTCTTCGTGAGTAGACATTTTCGACTCACCCTTCAACGAAACGGTGTGACTTATTCCTCCTGGATGCCCGTCCGTGGGCTGTTTTCTCATGGTCAGCACAGCACAGATAGAAAAGTACCTTGTGCAGTCAGCAGAACGACACTCAAAAGGAATGTTGTTCGCAAAATAAGCTTCGCAGCGGAAGCGATCATTAACGATCCTCACACTCTATGACAACTACATGATGAACAAGTTACTCATCGACGAAGATCCAGAAAATGTCATCCGAATTGTGCGGGAAGCACGCGGATTGGGCAAGTCTACGCGACCGAAATGGTATTTCGACTGGGACTCCCGCGCGACACGGGCGAAGAGACGGAGTTAATCAGTCTTCAGTTCTAGGTTCTTTATGTTGTCATGAGCATAAGCTGATCCGGGACAAATAAAATGCATAAAGGACGTTGCTTAATGGCGTCGTTCGATTACTGCAAGTTGTGTTGTGCTCAGCGGTGCCGCTTTGTACGGGAAGGTTCAATTCCAGTTGTGTGTTCTTTCAAGTTGGCTGATGTACTTGTTGGTCCATTTACAATAGATATCGTGCGTGTAGACCAGGTGTCAACTTGAAATTGATCACTGTGGCGAGTTGTTGCAAACCCTCGATCTATGAGATTGACTCTCGCAGTGGGCTGTCGAGCTCCCATATTATTTTTCTCCAGACTCGCTCTGATGTCGACCTCTAGTTGTTCGTGAAGTCGACCCACACCCACCCACCAGCAGGATACCTTTTGATCACTATTGGTGCACTAATCGGAGTACCTCGATCAGGGGTCAAGTTGCTGCGGCCCGTCTCTAGATCCATGCTCATCATCAAACACTTGGTATATCACACCGAACTTGAAGACACGGGAAGAACAGTTCACATTCACATTCACTTCCAACTCACAGCAAACTCGAAACTCCTACAACAACTGAGACATACTCGTACACATCCTTCCACAAAGAATACTTAGAAGCTGACATTCCAGGTGCCAGAGAGCCCCTTCTGCAGCCCCTTCCCTTTCCAGACTAAACGATTTCCCTGGTACAACTTGACAGTCATACGTCCAACTTCAAGCTTGTACGAACCCCGTAAGTTAGGGGGAGGAACCCTGGGACCGGTGAATGCACCAGTCCCTTTCTTGTGGCATGCGCCTTGACCGTGAGGACCGGGTTGGAACTTGGCGTAGATGGTGTTACCAGTGCCTACGAGTACGAGCTTCGAAGATGCGTTGGCTGCAACTTGCTCCAACGCTTGGATCTCGTCAGTAGCATCCAGCTGTTCGTCGAGCTCGACGAGAACGTCCTCGTCAACATCGACACCGAGTGAGGCAATGACTGCGTGACATGTCAGAAATAAGTTGCAAGTACAGCAGAGACATACTTACTTTCATCAGCGGACATGGTGGCAAGGTAAAGGTAAAGATGTTTCAAATATAGATTGCGTCAAAGAGCCTGAGATGAGCAATACGATTCAGAGGGGTAGGAGGCAGCGCAGAGAGATGGTGTATCACCTATGAGGTTGCTTTCAGTAGACTGAGGAACGAAATTGATCGCTCGGGCTGGTTTTTATGGGCTCTTCCACCTCTGCTGACGAAGTAATTTCTCATGTAGGGCAGACAACCACAGGTTGGACGGAAGCAAGTCATGGGCGGTGATTGATGCAGGCGAAGCAAGAGTTGGCTCCATCGTTAATTTGATGTTTATGCGGCGCACCAGCTATTAATATCGCAAGGCCCCGTCGGGAGGCGTATAAGTAGTCGGTGGAAGGTGGATGCATCGCTTCTGTGGCCTGTGGGGGCGGTGGCCCTAGTGTTTTTGGCGGAATGCTACTGTCTAACTGCCAGGAAACGACAGATCCTCTGAGTCCGGGACAGTGCGAATGCCAAGGTGCATGCACAAGATAAGCATGAACCTTCGAATGGCAAGAAGTCCACCGCCATTGTTCAAGCGGGAATAGAGAGCACGGAGGGTGAGATCAAGTACGATACTGCGTTGATCGAAGTACATTACCATATATATCACGACCCGACACGCCCATCGCCCGCGGCAACCGAACAGGCGCACGGCGTTGATGCGGCATCCCCCTCGTACCTAGCAGGGTACTCCGACCTCCGGCATTTCGAAGCTTGAAGGACACCTGGTACGAATGGATGACATACGACATTCACGACACATCTATCACGCGCACGTCTCGGCGCGACACGGCTCCACTCCAATTCACCCTAACACCCGCACGATCACACGGCACGTAGTTACTCTCGGAGCTCGCCGGCACTAGTACTATCGTGGTGGAGTGCGGGGGCGTAGTATGGTATTTAATGATCGCTTCCGCTGCGAAGCTTATTTCGCGAGCAACGTTCCTATTCGAGTGTCGTTCTGTCTGTGCTGTGCTAACCATGAGAAAGCAGCCTACGGACGGGCATCCAGGGGGAATAAGTCACACCATTTAGTTGAAGGTGAGTCGAAAATGCCTGCTCACGAGGAAAAGGGGGAAAATAATTCAAGGAAATTGACATTATCATCTTTTCGTCATCTCAAAGTTGAACGTCCCCGAGGTTCTTCCCTCTGTTCGTTCATGCCGGGTTCATGACATTTGTGACGCGCCGATACGAACTGTTTCCTATTTGTTGACATGTCCTGTTACCTTCGCTTCTACACAACCGTCTTTTTGTCCTCTCTTTCCTGTTTGGTGGATCGACACCATGAGTAGTTATAACGCTACATGTCATGCGTCCGTGATGCGGTCGACTTGGGTCACTCGAAGTCTTGAGTGCAACTGTGCAAGGTCGTTGTGCAGATATCAATGCCAGAGTCCAATTGACCGTCGGTCAAGGTGTGCCAGTGGCACCAGGACGTGAAGCCAGCCAAAAACTCAACAGTGGTCACCAGCCCGACTACCAAAAGCGGACCACAATGATACGTGGTTCTGATTGATTTTACAGGCGCGAGCGAAATAATACAGGCTTAGACTACAATCGAGTGAGCCGCAAGGAACCCTGTCAGATATAAGGGTAACAGGAGGGATCGGGTAGCGAAAACTGAGTTGCTCTGGCGAGACATGAGGGAAAGAAAGGAGTTCCCCGAGTCTCGCCAGTGAGTGGATAACTAAACATAGGAGGTGGCGAAAGGTGGGGCACGCTGGCGAAGGCGCGGTGCACGGGCCCGGGTAACAGCGACCTCGACCAATTAAGTGTCCACGTTTAAACTCAACAAACCATATCAGAGCATGCCACGGCCTCTGGATTCACAATCGACATGAAGTACAAGCACAATTCATGTTCATTGCTCACGTTCCTACTCGCAGCAGACTGGCTCCTACTGACACATACTCGTACAGATACGAAGTAACAGATACTTAGAAGTCGATTTCCCAGGTGCCAGAGAGCCCCTTCTGCAGCCCCTTCCCCTTCCAGACTAGATTATTTCCCTGATACAACTTGACAGTCATACGTGTGACCTCAAGCCTGTACTGACCCTGCAAGTGGGGGGGAGGAATCTTGGGACCGGTGAATGCGCCAGTCCCTTTCTTGTGGCATGGGCCTTGACCGTGAGGACCGGGTTGGAACTTGGCGTGGATGGTGCCACCAGTGCCTACGAGTACGAGCTTCGAAGATGCGTTGGCTGCAACTTCCTCGAACGCCTGGATCTCATCAGTGGCTTCCAGGTGTTCCGTAAGCTCGACGAGAGCTTCCTGGTCAACATCGACACCGAGCGAGGCAATGACTGCATGAGGCGTCAGAATGAGTCGCAAGTGCGACAGCAGAGACACGCTTACATTCTTCAGCGGACATGGTGGCAAGGTAAAGATG
>QFES01000529.1:0-18702 GCA_003316375.1 Tylopilus plumbeoviolaceoides
TCCCAGAAATAGTTAAAACGAATAATATTTCCTTATCTTCTTCCTTTTACGATGAACTAATCTCCGAATCACAGAAGATCTCAGGGGACGTAGAAGGCTTTGCCTACAATGATGAGGAAAAAATATTCAAAAATAACTCTGGAAAAATCTTCGTTCCTCCTTCACTCCGTACGAAACTTCTGAACATCTGTCACGATGCCCCTATCGCCGGCCACCCCGGTCAGGCACGCACCATCCATCTCCTCTCTCGATACTTCACATGGCCCGGTATTACTAAAGATGCCAAACTATACGTAGATTCCTGCCAGACGTGCGCCCTCACGAAGGGTAAGCAAAAGGCACCGGCGGGAAAACTTTTACCCCTTCCTATTCCCGAACATCCATGGGAAGATATTTCCGTCGACTTCGTTACCGGACTTCCTCTTTCATTCTCATATGACTCAATTTGTGTTGTTGTGGACAGATTCTCCAAAGAAGTAGTTTTCGTCCCTTGCATCAAAACCACATCTTCCAAAGATTTAGCTCGTATTTTCAGGGACAATGTTTGGTGTACTCATGGACTTCCCCATACTATAGTTTCAGATCGTGGACCACAGTTTGTTTCAGATTTCACTTCCAAACTTTGTAAACTCCTCGGGATCGAGCAACGGCTCTCCATGGCATATCACCCTCAAACCGACGGACAAACCGAAAGGATCAATTGAGATTTAGAACAATACCTCCGTGCTTACGTAGCAAAGAAGCAAGAAACTTGGGCCGAATGGATCAAACTAGCCCAATTCCAGCATAATAACGCCCTTACTTCCGCCACTGGCACTATTCCTTTCGCTATCACTCAAAATTATCATCCCCGTCTAGGTTTTGAAGGAAATGCCAAGAATGCCGCTGGAGAATTTGGTAAAGAAGCAGGAGAAGCTCACGCGGAAATTAAGGAAGTCCTCGAGGCATCCCAAAGGAGAATGAAACGTTCCGTGGAGCAAAAAAGAAGCGAAGCACCAGATTATGCGACTGGCGATCAGGTATGGCTATCCACGGAACATCTCAAACTCCCGTACACCGCACGGAAATTGACCCAAAAATGGATCGGGCCTTACACTATCACGAAGGTCCTACCAAATGCAGTCACTTTACGCCTCCCCAAATCTATTCACATTCACCCAACGGTCAATGTTTCCCGTGTCAAACCTTATCGAGATGTTCTAGAAGGACAACCAACCTTACGCCCTGATCCAGTCGTAATCACAGAAGAAGGATACAAAGAATACGAAGTCGAAAGCATAGTGGCATCACAAATGAAGGGACGACAACTTCAATATCTCGTCCATTGGAAAGGCTGGGATGAAACGGATCGAACCTGGGAACCGTTGGCCAATCTGACCAACGCGGATAAAGCAATTACTAAATTCCATAAAGAGAATCTGTCTTCACCCAGAAAGATCCGAGGAATTTCCACTTCCGACTTCACTGCCCTCTTCCATGATTACTCAATAGATACCGCAACACGCTTCCATGCTACGCGTTTGGATTTCGAAGGAAGTATATAAACCCCCTCTCACACCCTCGACTTCCCCAGCATCTTCATCCGTTAAACATGTCCCTCATCGTGTTTTTCCTCTGTGCCACCTCCGCCTTCTTCGCCTTCCTCATTTATGTCATCTCCCATGCCGTCCTCGACCGCGCCTCCTCCATCGTCCAAGAAGCAGCTCGTCAAAACACACCCATCGTCGTCTCTCTCTCCCTCGGACCACTCCACGTCTTCACCTTCTCCACAATCGTATCTGCCAAGTGGAACACCATTGGCGTCCAACAAAGGTGGGGAAAATTGATAAAACGCCCCACTGCTGACTGGGAAAACGACCAATGGGATATCACCAACGACGTACCTACTAATGGACAGAATCAGGGTCAGTGGGGGAACTGGTAGGCCAAGTCGTCTTTAACGGCGATCCATACCCGGAAACGGATCGGATAGGCTTATCGAGTCTCGTCGGGACGACTCGATCTAAGAAGGGGGTAATGTTATGATTTCATCAATTCTTATCATCCATGTTACGATTTCATCAATTCTCATCATCCTCATTGGCTAACATATCGTATGACTTCACTTTTCTTTTCCATTGGCTTGCCGTATGACTCCACTTTTCTACTCGTACAGCCTCGACTGCACATATAGCATTGCATGTCTAAGTCTGGTAGTTCATAGCTCGGTCTGTGCACAGCTCTCTCTAGTATTTAAACCCATGTAAAGTACCTACAACGACAGTCTTATCCACTTGTTCAATCCTCGCCTTAGGCTTGAGTGCAAATTAAGGGTACCGCTCCCTATCCTCATCTACTCGCTTCGGACTTGATGATTAGTCTTGAAGCCTTGAACACCGGTTGTCTGTTGTCTTGCCCTCGAGCGTCACAACTCAAAGTCTAGGTCGTTACACCTGCCTGCTACTATTGCAGGTCAGGTGGATTTCTTTTCACATGGCCCAGGTCCACCCCCTACCATTTCAAGCTTGAGTCTACTCTCTCCAAGTCTAAATCACTGGCAGCTGCCGCTGACACAATCATTTAATATGAATCCCCCAGGATAACCCCCTACCATTCTGAGCCAGGGTTTACTCCCCATTGTTCCAGGCCATGACATGCCACATGCTGGTTGGGTGTCATATCCCATCCTGACTCCGACCCTCCGGACCAACTCTGGACCACTCACTCATGAACTCCAAAGCATTTACACCTAGGACTTCACTTCTGCCCTCCGGACTTCCTTGAATATCACTTACATACATATCTTTCCCCTTTTGTATTAGCCCTGCTTCCTTCTTGCTTCCAAACCTGTGCTCGCACAGCTCCGGCTATCTTGACTCTGAGCTCCATCTTACTCAGATTCCGCCTTACTCATCCTTACTCATGCAATGCTTTCCATTACTAATGTGATGTCCGTGCTCCATATATATAGTTCTCAGTACATAGTCTTTAGCTTTAGCTTGAATATCAACTAGATCTGTTGAACTCCTCTTCTGATCACTCCTCTCTTTGATAGGACTTTCCTTGTCCTAATTCCGTGTCATCTACCTCCACTCTCCAAAATATCGGGACATGAACGTCAGCAAGGGCACAGCACATAAGCTGAGGCCAACATCCCCTAGGAATCCAACAACTTCAGAGTTCCAGAGTTGCATAGGAGTTCATATCCAGTACAGCTCTAACATTGGGCAGATTTTTTGCAGGGAGACTGGATGTCAAATATCTTGGAGTCACTGCATGATAGCATGGATATATTAGGAAGTAATACTTCATCAGCAGCTCATATACATTCTGGGAGACCATCCTATTTACTGCTTGCACAAGCAGCCTTGTCAGCTCAGGCCCAGCAGCAAGTCTCAGTAAGTTTTGAAAGCAACCATATTGTTGCTATACATCCTGTTCATGGAAGTGAAGGAAGCTTGGGTAGTAGTCATCAGAATTTTATTCAGGCAAGTCACAGTATAATATCTAATACTTCTACTCACCCCCCTAGTCTGTACAAACAGTTACACCTCATATAGCTGCTTGTCTTTGACAAGCAGCTACCAGATTACCTCCAACTCCTTTTCCTCCAGTTGCTACAGCCCCAGGCCCTCAGCTCAAGACAACAACAACTATGACCAGTGTTCAAGGCTTTTAAGGCTTAATTGTCAAGCCTAAAGCAAGTAGATAGGGGTGAAAGTAGAGTGGTACCCTTAATTCAGACTCAAGCCTAAGGCAAGAGGAGAACAAATGGATAAGACTGGAGAATATGGTAATGTACATGGGTTTAAATACTGTAGGATATCGTGCACAGACCAGGCTGCAAACTACCTTTCGAGGACGAGCGATGCTGCGTATGCAGCTATGTGCAGTCAATGCTGTGAAGATGGATACAGCAAGGGAAAAGTGGAGTCATATTTAGTCCAATGGAAAAGAGGGAGAAAGTCATATGATGAGTGAACCAATAGGATAAGAGAAAATGAAAGAAATCGTAACACTTGCTGAGGAAATTTGAGGATCTTGATCTTGGTGACTGCAGATCCCTTCTTCAGCATGCAAAGCATGAGATACAGAGACTGATGTTCACTCAAAATGCAGTTTCAAAATCTTCTCTTTGAAAGTCAATGATCAAGAAAGCAGTAACAGCTGCCTTAGCATCTCCAGGTAAGTAAATATTGTCAGTTTATCTAATTGGCTGAAATATTGTCAATAGCCCTCATGCTCTCTCTAAAAAAGTTCCCAGAATTGAACAAGAAGTTGATTGCAGAAATGCAATCAGTACAATATACCTTCCACTCTGTGGCATCAATCCTTCTTGTGGCCTTATTCAATATCAAAGCCCCTGTGAAACAATCACCCCAGTCTCAAATCCAAACATGTGCTGACCTTGTCAAGGATCTTCTTGATCAGCAAAACTACAACTTCCTGCATCAGATTGAAACAGTATGTTGGATCTAGCTTCACAAGTCATACTCATTTATTGACCTACTTAGCTTTCTGGTGGATCTATGATCTATCATTTCTTTGAGCACCCTAGCATTTGTATGTTGATCACTGAGGTGGTATGGAAAAATCTCCACAGTGGGCAGTTGGTTACTACAAAGAATTTTGATCACATCATAGGACTTGCTGTTACTGCCATTGTTTTTGCTCTGCAGCAGCTGGAGACTGGGGTTTTGAAGGAAAAACCTATTCATGCTAATGATTATGCAAAGGCCTATAAGGAAGTACTTTCTTTTATTCAAAATAGAATCCATGGCAATGAGATTGCATCTGGGCAATATTGCCAGAATCTTATCCAGTATAGTAGCACTCTTGTACCTACTGAGGAAGAGGAGGAGGAGAAGGAGATGGTGTAACTTGACTATGATCATGATTAGATTGTAATACTGTCAAATAGATAAGTAGGGTACCTAGTACATATGCCCTCATTAGACTAGTAGTAGTATGCAGGACATCTGGACAATGTCCATGCATGTCTGAGTCTGCAATCAGTCCACTCTGGACACACATTGGTCCTGGTCCATCCATACCAGACATACACTGGACTGTATGTATGTAATAAGACATGCATATACTGCAAGGTCTTCACATACCCTCTGGGAATTGCTTAGACACTTAGGATACAGTATACATACATATGTATATATCAGGGAACCCTCCCTGATGTAATAGACCAAGTTTCTTTGTCTACTCCCATCATCTGTGCTTGCCTCAACCACCCAGGTAAGTCTGGTGGCCTTCCCTCACATATATATGCTCTGCTTGACAAATACTACTATTATTGGCCTTAGATAACACTCAGATTCACTTGAGCTTGTGGTGTGTAACTGTTCCTGCCAAGGCAGCATCTTAGGTCGTGCTAGCCTAGCACCTTCATAGTTAGAAAGCAAATTTTGCTTTTTTCTGACTTTTGGGTTGTCTGATGTCTGCCCATGTCAAGACTACCACTACCTCAATTCCCATACTATGAAGAATGCCTATCCCCTCCCCCACATCCAAGATCTCACTGACTGGCTGAAAGGATCCAAAGTCTTCACAAAATTCATTGTCCAATGAGGCTACAACAACATCCTCATCAAGCCAGAGGACTGCTGGAAAGCCACCTTCATCACTCCATTCAAGTTGTTCGAACCCAATGTTATGTATATATGTTCTTTGGGTTGTGTGGATCACTGCCCACATTTCAAGTGCTGATGAATCACATCTTCACTAACTATATCACAGAGGGATGGCTAATCATATACATGGACGACATCCTCATCTATTCCTCCTCTCAGAAAAACCACAACAAGTGAACAGCTCAGGTCCTGGAACATCTCCAGAATAACAATATGCATCTCAAGTTGTCCAAGTGTGTCTTCAATGCCCATGAGGTGGAATACCTCAGAATGATCCTGTTGGAGGACCATATGTCCTTTGACCTCATAAAACTCAAGGCCATCAAAGATTAGCAATCCCCTCACTCCATTAAAGCAGTCTGATTGTTCATCAGATTCTGCAACTTCTACAGGAAGTTTATCCCTGACTTTTCCCTCTTCACAACCTGATGAAGAAGACTGCTGCTTGGGAGTGGACCAATGAATGCAATTTGCTTTTGGCCACCTTAAAGCCACCTTCCTGAAGAAGCACATTCTCACCCTTCCTGATACCATGAAACCCTTCATTATAATGATGAATGCCTCCCTCACCACAGCTGGCAGTGTCCTTATGCAGACCAATGGCAACAGGGACCTCCACCTGTGTGCCTATTTCTCCTAAATCTTCTCCCCAGCAGAGCAGAACTATGATATCTATGATCATGAGTGTTACGATTTCTTCATTTTCTCTTCACCCTATTGGCTTACTTATCGTATGACTCTTTTCTTCTTTCTCATTGGACTACATATGACCCCACTTTTACCTTACTATATCCATCTTCACAGTGACTGTGCATGGCTGTGCACGCAGCATCGCTCGTCTTTACTAGGCAGTTCATAGCTTGGTCTGTGCACTTCTCCTTCCAGTATATAAACCTATGTACTTTACCGAATTCCTTAGTCTTATCCATTTGTTTACCTCTCGCTCTAGGCTTGAGTGTGAATTAAGGGTACCGCTTTATCTCTATTCTCATCTACTCGCTTTGAGCTTGATGATTAGCTTTGAAGCCTTGAACACTGGAAACTTGTTGTTGTCTTGCCCTCGAGCATCACGACTTAAGTCTAGGTCGTAACAATGAGCTCCTGGCCATTATGCACCCCCATGAAGAATGGCACCAATATCTCTGTGGCACTGGCCACCCCATCATCACGCTCACTGACCACAAGAACCTCACTTTCTTTTGATTTCCTCAGAAGCTCTCCCAGAGGCAAGCTTGCTGGAAGATGTACCTCCGGGACTTTGACCTTCTTCCACCTTCTAGGGTCCATTATGAGTCCCATTGACACTCTCTCCCAGAAAGATGACATAGATTTTTCGTGTGACAATACTGACAACACTCTTCTTCCAGATGATCTCTTTGTCCATGCTCTTGACATTGAGATCCTCAAGAAACTCCATGTCTTCTCTGCCTCCAACCCTGTGGTGGAATGTGCCCTTTGTGACATGGCCACCAAGCTCTCTCCCATCCAACATTGCTTCCTGGATGACTGGTCCTTCCACAATGACTTCCTCTACTTTAAAGGTTGTCTCTACATCCCAGAGCCTGCCTGACATGCCCTCATTCTCCACACTCATGAATCCCCCCACAGGGGCTATGGTGGTGTTTTCCATACCCAAAATCTCTCCTTGCCCAGCACTATTGGTGGCCTGGGATGAACACCTACATCTGCCATTTTGTTGCTGGCTGTGCTGTCTGCTAGTGCAGCAAAGTGAATACTCACCCAATCATACCTCCACTTACCTTTCTTGTGTCCTCTGTGGCCTGCCCCTTCCAGCAGATCTTGTTATGATTTCTCCATTTTCTCTTCACCCTATTGGCTTACTTATCGTATGACTTCCTTCCTCTTTCCCATTGGACTATGTATGACTCCACTTTTACTTTACCATATCTGTCTTCATAGCATTGACTGCGCATGGCTGCATACACAGCATCACTTGTCTTTACTAGGCAGTTCATAGCCTGGTCTGTGCACCTCTCATTCCAGTATTTAAACCCATGTACATTACCATATTCCTGTTACGATTTCTTCTTTTCTCTTCACCCTATTGGCTCACTTATCATATGACTTCTTTCCTTTTTTCTCATTAAACGACGTATGACTCCACTTTCTCATTACCATATCTGTTCATACAGCATTGACTGCGCATAGCTGCATACGCAGCATTGCTCATCCTTACCAGGTAGTTCATAGCCTGGTCTGTGCACCTCTCGTTCCAGTATTTAAACCCATGTATTTTACCATATCCCTCAGTCTTATCCATTTGTTTACCTCTCACTCTAGGCTTGAGTGTGAACTAAGGGTACCACTCCATTTCTTACTCTCATCTACTCGCTTCGAGCTTGATGATTAGCTTTGAAGTCTTGAACACTGGTTGAACTTGTTGTCTTGCCCTCAAGCATCATGACTCTAAAGTCTAGGTCGTTACAATTCCTTAGTCTTATCCATTTGTTTACCTCTTGCTGTAGGAGTTCGTCACTCTCTACGGTTGAAACCCCCTATTTTGCAGCTTTCCGGGTCACAGTCCCACATCAATCTGTGTCAATCCATGTCCAATCCGTCCAATCCGTGTTAGTCTGTTCCGTTTCCGTGCTGGGTTTCCGCGTCCAGGTTGTCCGGACTTATTGTCGCTATTCATATCACTTCGGACATCGCGCGCTGGGGCTCTAGGCCTTTGCCGCTGTCACTGCCATACCATAGAGGCAGCCCTCATTATTTTCCTTCGCATCTGACAGGGATGACAGGGTCCCTGGAAGTTTTCATGTAGCATTTCCAATAGCTACATTCTACTTACTAGTAAGAGCATGTCTAGCTAGGAATAGACTATCTTCTTGCAGTCTGAAGGTCACCTGCCCATGTGCAGGTTCGTCTCCGAGTCGTTTCCCTTCCCCTTTTCCTTCGTCTTTCCCATCCGTTTCCGTGTTTGTTTCCGGGTTTCTGTGTCTGTGTCCGGACTTCCGTTTCCATGTTTCCCACGCTCCGGATTCTCTTGCCCGTGCTCAAGATAGGTTTGGAAGCAAACCCTCTCTCTTCTATCCTCTTCAGAACCCCTGGGACAAGTCATACTCGCATCCCATACTGACTATCTTTCTTACATCGCTCTAGGCTTGAGTGTGAATTAAGGGTACCACTCTATCTCTATCATTCTCATCTACTCGCTTCAGACTTGATGATTAGTCTTGAAGCATTGAACACTGGTTGCTATTGTTGTCTTGCTCTTGAGCGTCACAACTTAAGTCTAGGTTGTTACAGATCTCTCTCAATCTAATCATGTCTCTCCTGTTATCTGCTAGTTTCAACTCTGTCATGATTATGGTTGACCATGGGCTTATGAAAGGGGTAATTTACATCCCTTGCTCTAAAAACATTGATGCCACTGGAGTGGCCACCCTCTTTTTCAAACATGTGTTCTCTTGTTTTGGTCTCCATGATCAATGCATCTCTGACCAAGGCCCCCAATTTGCCTTTGCCTTCGCCCATGAACTCACCCGTCTCCTACAATACGACCTTGCCCTCTTCTCTGCATACCATCCCCAGATTGACAGAGAGACAGAACACATCAACCAGGAACTCAAGACCTACCTTCAAATCTTCTGTGCTGGAAATCAACACTCCTGGTCTTTCCTTCTTCTGATGGCAGAATTCTCCCACAACTCTGCAGTTCACTCTTCCACTGGAAAATCCCCATTCTCACTAATGATGGGTTTCAAATCCTGCTCTTATCCACCAATCAGCAAAACCTTCCTCCCCACCCTAGAATAACACCTTGCTGCTTTCACAGAAGCCCATCTGGAAGCTTACACCACTTATGAAAAAGCAACACATATCATGAAGAAACATATTACATCTTGATTTAGACCTTGAAAGGTCAGAGATAAAGTGTGGCTGGAAGGAAAGAACCTTCACCTCAATTACCCTTCCAAGAAACATGGACCCAAACACAAGGGTCCCTTCGAAATTGAACAAGTCCTCTTTCCCATTTCTTATTGCCTTCACCTCCCTGCCACCCAAAAGATCCATGTGTCTTCTATGTGTCCCTCCTATTGTTGTTACGATTTCTTTCATCTTCTTCTCATCCTATTGGTTCTCTCATTGTACGACTTCTCTTTCTTTTTCCATTGGACTAAGTATGACTCCACTTTCTTATTACCATATCCATCTTCACAGCATTTACTGCGCATAGCTGCGCATGCAGCATCGCTCATCTTTACTAGGCAGTTCATACCAGTCTTATCCATTTGTTTACCTCTCGCTCTAGGCTTGAGTGTGAATTAAGGGTACCGCTCTATTCTTACTCTCATCTACTTGCTTCGAGCTTGACAATTAGCTTTGAAGCCACGAACACTGGTTGTATTCATTGTTGTCTTGCCCTCAAGCATCACGACTTAAGTCTAGGTCGTTACAATTGTCCTATTGTGAAACTGCCAGGCATAGCCCAAACTTCATTGACCCTCACCCTGATCTTATAGATGGCAAAAAAAAATACAAAGTTGCTGAAATCCTCACACACTAAGGATCTAAAATGCAGCAGCAATACCTGATCTTGTGGAAAGGCCACTCTGCCACTGAGAACACCTGGGAAACCAAAGCAAATCTCATGCATGCACAGCACATTTTAAAGGAGTACTGGGAATTGAAACTCAACAATGGAAGTGTTGTTGTTCCAACAGCAGCAGTGCAGGATTATCAGTGGGAGATACTCATTAATAGAATGTAGAAAGGCAGAAAGGAGTACCGGGTAAGATGATCTGACTTGTAGGAGTGCAAGAGAAGATTCTGGGAGTAAGTCCCAGTCTTATATACTACAGGTATTGTTTGTACATATTGTGTGTTATGATTTCTCCATTTCTCCTCACTCTATTGGCTTACTTATCGTATGACTTCTTTCCTCTTTCTCATTGGACTATGTATGACTCCACTTTCTCATTACCGTATCTGTTTGTACAGCATTGACTGTGCATAGCTGCATATGCAGCATTGCTCGTCTTTACTAGGTAGTTCATAGCCTGGTCTGTGCACCTCTCAGTCCAGTATTTAAACCCATGTATTTTACCGTATCCCTTAGTCTTATCCACTTGTTTACCTCTCGCTCTAGGCTTGAGTGTGAATTAAGGGTACCACTCCATCTACTCTCTCTCTACTCGCTTCGGACTTGACGATTAGTCTTGAAGCTTCGAACACTGGTTACATTTGTTGTGTCTTGCCCTCAAGCATCACGACTCTAAGTCTAGGTCGTTACATTGTGTACTATTACCCATTATAGAGTATTCATGGAACACCATGGAACATTGTAGAATGATTTATCATCATATGATATCATGTGCAGAATGTGCTGACTAATCATCTTATCATATGAGTCATCATCATCATGTCATCCTGTGAGATAAGAGTCTAGACCTGCTTAGTATCATGGATTTCCACTCCTCCTCATGATGAGCATAACAAATAAGAAATCATCTTGATACCTTGTTTGAGAGTCTTCAATCAAGGCATAGGAAGATTCTTTGTGAACAAATCTGCAAGCTGTTTTTTCTGTTTCAATAAAGAACAGTTTGATCTTGTTGATCTCCTGGACACATTCATGAATATAATGTTCATGAAGTTCAATGTGTTTGGTCTGACCTTCGACAGCTGGATTTGAAGCTAAGAATATAGCTCCTTGGTCATCACAGTATATTGGTACTTTCAGAATTGTGAATTCAATTTATATGAACAGAGACTTGAGCCAAGATATTTGATAAGTGGTATCAGTCATGGCTTTATATTCTGCTTCAGTTGATGATAATGAAATCATTTCTGATGGTTAGAGACTGTCATATCTGCTCCTAACCCCTAAAGCCCCCTCCAATCCCATCTACAGCCTACTCTGTTGTACCTCTGGTACACTGTAAGAAAGGTAGTCAGTGTGGAAAGCAAGTATGACTTGTCCCAGGGGTTCTGAAGAGGAAAGAAGAGGAAGGGTTTGCTCAAACCTAGCTCAAGCATGAGCAAGAGAGTCTGGAGCACAGAAAACACAAAATGAACATCTGAAACGGAAGCAGATAACATGAAAGCAGAAGTGGGAACAGATGTGGAAGATAATGAACACAATGAAAAAAAAAAAAAAAAGGGAGAGATGACTCAGAGATAATCCTACACATGGGCAGGTGATCTTCAGACTGCAAGAAGATGTCTATTTGTCCCTAGGATGAAGGGTTTTTAATTCCTTGGACTGTACAGCATCTATTGGAAATACTAAGAAAAACTTCCAGGAATCCTATCATCCCTGTCAGATGCAATGGAAAATAAAAAGGGCTGCCTCTATGGTATGGCAGTGACAGCAGCACAAGCCTAAAGCCCTGGCGTGTGATGTCCAAAGTGATATGTACAATGGAAATGAGTCTGGACAACCCAGACATGAACAGATTGCATGGAAATGGAACAGATTCAGACAGATTGGAACAGATTGGACATGGATTGAAACAGATTTATGTGAGACGATAACCCAGAAAGCTGTGAAGGAGTGGGTTTCAACCGTAGAGAGTGACCAACTCCTACAATGCCCTTATCCTTCTACTAAGAACTTGCCTCAGACTTGCCATCTCCACATCGGACTTTGTTCACATCATCTTGGACATTACCTCAGACTCCTTCCCCATTAGTACCTTTTTTTTGTTACACTCTTTTTAGTATAGTTTCCATTCTTCATACCTAGCATTCCTCCAACCCTTTATTCTAACTTATATATCTTTCACCACACCACATGTTCTCCATTTCGTTCCATATGCTCATAGTACAGCCTTTCTGATATCTCCATATGTTCTAGTATGAACTCTGACCAGACTTTAGTATAAACACTGTGTCTCCTCTATGTAACTTCTCAGTACAAATATCAACTAAGTTTCCTCCCCTTTGAACTCTCCTCTGATCTCTCTCTGAACTCTTCTGGTCTCCTCCTTCTTCCAATCATCTCTTTTACCTTGAACTTCTGTCCCTCTGAAATCTGGGACACAAAGTATGACAAGGATGCAACACATAAGTCCTGCACTGAGTCCCACTAAGTACCCTCCTTCATTTACCTCCATCAGACCTCCAGTTCAATCTGCACTAAAGAACTTCGAAACCCCACAGACAGCTTTGAACCTTGTCAGACTTACCTCTGGAGGACCAGGACTTGACAGAGACCCAAGATACAGGTCCATTAGCAAGGGATATGAAATATCCAGTTGTGAATTTCCTTGTCTCTATACCTTCTGCCCAATCTGCGTCTAAGAAGGCAATAAAGCCTTTATCTTGAAAGCAGAGAACCTATGACAGATTGATATTGACTGCATATCTCTGGATTAGGTTTAGATTGATTAGCAGCAGGGGAATAGCCTTGAGGGAGTGGAGTTCTTGCTGACTTAGCATTGTCAAGACCAAATCATTTGATGACTTTTTTGGTGTAAGATATCTGGTCTAAGATCAAAGTTTTTTTCTTGTGATCATAAGTGATGTGCATCTCCAGATATTCTTTTGCTTCTCCTAGGTCTTTACATTTCCATACCTTCATAAATTTGGCCTTCTTTTCTTTGATGAGTTTTCTGTTTGATCTAGTGAATAACCCATTGTTGACATATATGATGAAGATGGTGATATCATTTCCTACAAAGTTCACATAAACACCAGCATCAGATAAAGCCTATTTTGAGCAGTGATTTGTGTAGTTCTTCGTTCCATTGCAAAAAAGCTTGTTTGAGACCATAAATGGCTCTTTTCAAGTTCCAAACCTTTTTCTGACCATTTGTGACATAACCTTCTGGTTGTCCCAAGTAGATCTCTTCATCAAGTTTGCCATATAAGAGTGCAGTTTTAACATCAAGAGCTTTGATGTTGCAATCATTTAAAGCTGCTAAGGCAAGGATAGTCCTTACCATTTTAAATCTTGCTACTTGAGAGAAGGTGTCTTCATAATCTAGGCCATAGACTTGAGTAAAGCCTTTAGCAACAAAGCGAGCCTTTTTACAGCCATCACTTTTACAAACAAAGACCCAGTGGCCTTTTACTGTCTTATGATTCTTTGGTAAATCCACTTATTCCCATACTTCTCAATCTTTCATAGATTTCATCTCATCATTGCAACCAGCATACCATTCTTGTTGAGTCTGTTTGGGTAGTTTTTTTATGTTCTTATAATGCTTAGGTACTTCATCAGACTCTACCACTTTAGACATCATTTCAATAAAGAATTTGTTTGAGAAGTCAACTATATGATCATAGCTCTTATCCTATGGATGCATTGGAGGACCTGGAACAGGAGGTTCCTGTTCTTGTTCCTATTGAGGTAGTTCCTCCCTTGGAGGGGGATTATGTCCTTGTTAGAATATTTGATGAACAAAGTCTTGTTCCATTTGTATATTCATTTCTATTTCTGTTGGAGTCCTATTGCCATAGGTGTTATTAGGTTAGATATAGGGTTGATGAAGATGGTGACTAGGTCATCTAAATTTGAACTGTGCTCTAGGATGTTCCCTATTTAACACTGGATGTTGATATGGAATTGCAGGAATTATATTTTGTGGTCTTGGAAGACAATGAGCAGGTGATTCCTCAGGTTGCTCCTCCTGAACTGGTTTTGGAGGTACCTCTGGAATAGATTCTGGATGAGGAGGAGTCTTTTTTTTAAAAGACACTTTTTTCTTACCTTTGTATCCCAAAGACTTTGATGGCTTTTTAGAAGGAGCTTCAGGTTTATCTTCTATCATTGCTCTCATTTTGCCTTTGTCTTTCTTGGGGGGTAAAGGAGTATTATCATCAGGACCTGGAGGTGGCTGTGCCTCAGGTGATGCTAGACCCTGATGGGAATGTGAAGGTAGTCTTGGTGGAATGAAATTATCCCAATGACTGTCATCATCTCTATCACCATTGTCACCTTTACCATTATTGTTATGTCCATTTCCTAGATTTTCATTAGGTGGGATGGCTTTTCTCTGGTTAGAACAGTGTGAAAAGACATTCTCATCAAAAGTGGGATTATTGGAGATTATAACTCTCCTCCTGGTTTGAGACCAGAAATGATATCCTTTGGTGCCTTGTTCATATCCTATGAAGGTCATCAACTCACTTTTGACAGCAAGTTTATTCTGTCTTTGTTCTTTTGGAATGAAGACATAAGCAAGATATCCAAATGTTCTGAAATAAGAAACTCCTATTCCATAGACTTACTGGTGATTTCCAGTTCAATCTTTGCATTGGTTGTTAGTTGTAGATATGAAGAGATGTTTGGACTGCATCTTGCCAGAAGGTTGGTGGTAAGCAGGCATGATGTCTCATTGCTTCCTCCTTCTCTAGGATGGTATAGTTAAACTGTTCTGCTCTTCCATTCTGTTGAGGGATGTATGGGACTGTTTTCTGATGTTCTATACCTTGTGAGGTTAAGAACTTTTGCAAGTCAGAGGAAATATATTCCCCCCCACAGTCCAAATGTAACTTTAACAGCTTATTCCCAGTTTGTCACTCAGCCCAGATGAGCCAGTCCTTTAATTTCTTAGCAGTATCCAACTTGTGTTTCAAGAACATGATAGAACCATAGCCAGAGTAGTCATCCAAGAAGGTCATCATCCAGGTATTCTGTTCCCTAGAGTGAGTAGGAAACTCACAAAGATTGGTATGAACAATTTCCATGGAACAAGATGCATGAGTCTTGGAGGGTGGGAAAGGGGTCTGCATAGCTTTTTCTAGTTGACAGCCATTACAAAGGGACCAACCAGTAGGCTGACACAGGGATGGAATACCTTCAACATGTGTAAAAGCATGTTTCAATGTGTTATGTGAGCAATGCCCAAATTGCATGTGCCAAAGAAGATAGGAAGTGTCCTTCTGAAGGGTGTTACAATTATGAGAGGTAGAAAGCATGTCCACTTGGAACCATGTAATTGGTCCCTAACATTAAGGAAATGATGAGATGCCCTTTACTGTCTCAAAACTGAGTCTTGTCAATTATTTTACAAGTGAAACCTTGGCTCATGAGAGTGGTCACTGATAACAACTGACTGGAAACATGCAGTGCATACCAAAGCCCTGAAAGGGATAAGGTGTGATACTCTTTTCCATTAAATATCTGTTCCTGGACCATGAATGTCCATTATCTGATCATTAGCTGTTCTGCAATGCTCAACTTTGTTTGCAATTTCAATGAAATTATCAAGAAAGGGAGTCAGGTGGTGTGTGCAGCCTGAATCTACCAACCAAGAATATTTGTTGTTGATTTTGTCACTTGCAGTCACAGCATAGCAAGAACCATATCCATAGTCATTGTAAGACAAACCATAGGAGGTTTTTACATAACTTGTCTCTTTTTTATTAGGATTTGAAGTCCATGAAGAGATATATTGGCTATCATATCCTCCTTTGTATCACTTTTGTTACAGACATTCTCCTGCCAGGCATTCTAAGTAATCTGTTTGTTTGGTAAAAGAAGCTAAGCCCATCTATATATCTT
The DNA here is from genome assembly GCA_003316375.1 of Tylopilus plumbeoviolaceoides. NCBI lineage: Eukaryota > Fungi > Basidiomycota > Agaricomycetes > Boletales > Boletaceae > Tylopilus > Tylopilus plumbeoviolaceoides. The sequence continues at coordinate 16,099 of QFES01000529.1, forward strand.
GGGCATGAGATGAAGATGGCTGAGGTACTTGGAAATAGCACCAAATGCCCCATCAGATGGGAGGTACATTGTCTTGTTTTTGAAGAAGTGCATAACCATTGCCAAGATTTTCAGCACCTTATAGAAGTTCAGTATGGGTGTCATCAAGTTTAGGCAAAGCAGTGAGTAATGCATTGATGCAAGCATGGCAAAGACCAAGTGTGGCAAAGTTTGTAAGATAGTTGGATGGTTATCATATATCATACTTGAGATTGCCAATTGTCTGCTCAATTGTCCATTGCACCATATGGATGCTAGGTCATTTTTGAAATGTCTCTGGACTGAGGTGAGCAATTTGATGTACACATGGCCAGATGAAGTGGAGTCAGTCATTTTGGCACTAATAGTAAACCTTTTCAAATTCATATTCCCATGATACAAGAAGTACACATCCTTTAAGGACTTCTTCATGAGTAATTTCATGCTGTGATAAGATCTGGAATCTGCACACAAGCTTGTAGAGATTCAACCAATAGATGTTAGGGAGAATAGTGTGGAGAAGACCCAGAGCAAGACCAAAAATATGATAAGAAGGAGTTCAAAGGAGATCAGAGAGGAGGAAACTTTCATACTGAGGAGATACATAGAGGAGATATGATTTAAATACTAAAGTCCAGTCAGAGTTCATACCAGCATATACAGAGATATCATGGAGGCTATACTATGGGCATATGGAACAGAATGGAAAGCATATGATGTGGTAAAGGGTATGTAAGTAGAATGAAGGGTCAAAGGAATAATAAGTATAAAGGAATAGAAACTAAACTAAAAAAAGTGTAACAAAAGAGAAGTAACAGGGAAGTGGCCTGAGGCAGTGTCCAAGGCAGTGCAAACAAAGTCCAATGCAGAGATGACAAGTCTGAGGCAAAGTCTAGTAGAAGAATTAGGGCATATCAGAGGTACAATGGAGTAGGCTGGAGATGGCATCAGAGGGGGACTTTAGGAGTTAGGAGTGGATATGACAAAGTATCAAAATGGCTGTGCAAATCATAACTCAATGAAAAAATGTTCTCAAGACAGTTAATGAGATTGCTTGCCAGGTATTTTATGAGGTCTTATTGGCCAAACATCAATAGTATTGTCCAAACCCCTACAGAATAGTAATTCTAGGATGATATTGTTAGCTGGCAAAAATGTGCAATATGTTTTTGGGATTTGTCTCAATATTTTTATTGAGTGATACTAGAATGATATGTGCTGCCTACAAAGAAATTATACCACTTGGCTACATTATTCAGCTCACTGCTAAGAATATAACAGTTGTTATCTCAGAGCATTACCTATCTAACATATGTGCATATTAATGGAAGATTGTTTAAATCATAAAAATACATTGTAGCTCAAGTGATGTGGTTATCTGCTGTATGTTCTTCCATGAAAAGCATGTTACATATATGTAATTGTGAGCATCTTTACATGTAGGATAAGATAGGTGCTTGGTTGGCTTCAAAGTTGGCCCACTACTGTGCTTGACTGTGATCAACAAAAAGTTAGTTTAATGCAGTAATAAAAAAGCCACAACTTACACACAGAGATGAGATTGAGCACATAGAGATTGGCTACCCATGTGAGTTCATCCTGGTTTGATTTGTTATCAAGAATATCCTTTGTAAGTGTATCATGGGTGGGTTCCAAACATAATAAATAACCAAGAAAATAAGCACAGACTATGGCTTCTGAATAACCATCAAGTTTTTTAATACAAGTCTTTTGAGCAATAATCTCAAGGACAAGGCATCCATTGTATGCTTGACAGTTTACCCCCTCTCCAAAAGAATTACTGGGCATTGGGATATGATACACTGGTGATAGAAGTGATGAATAATTGGATTACTCAATAATCATAATAGCAAGTTTATGTACATACCTTTTTAGATGGCATGGCCACTTTAGCCTATGGAATAGAGGACTTAGCAGGCTCTTCCATGTCCTTATCAGCAGCAGCACAAACAGTGCATTTTTTTCTTGGCAGACTTGGGCTTGGCTGCCTTAGTAAATTTATCTATAACCTATCAACAAACTAGATAGTCTTGACAGCTCTCATAGTTTTTCTAGCAAGATGGATCTTTATCCAAGAGCCCTAGTCTGGACAAGAGTCCCAGTCTGGACAGATCTGCACAGACTGCACAGCTGCTTATGCATATTATGAGGCTGAAAACTAAAAAATATTGCATTAGCTTTACACTACTAATTCTAGTCCTATATTTCAAGTATATTTCTAATCTTAATTCTAATGTAATCTATTATCTATGTCATTTATTCTACACTTATTAGTAACTATACTTTTACATGTTTACTACACTTTTACACTTTTACTACACTTTTACTATACATTGACTTACTTTTTGATACTCACTAATTCTAATTCTAATTCTAATTCTAGACTAGGATTCTTTCCTACTCTCCCATCACCCTCTTTTTCTTCTCTTCCCTTTCTCATCACTCCCATTTTCTACCCCCCTCCCCTTCCTCTTTTTTATTACCCCTCCTTTTTCCCCTCTTTTTCCATCACCACCACTACCACCCCTCCTTTTCTTATTACTCCTTTTTTTTCCTCTCTTTTTC
>QFES01000548.1:0-17549 GCA_003316375.1 Tylopilus plumbeoviolaceoides
CCTATAAACCAGGATTCCCGTCCACACAGGATCTATACATTCGAGTAGTTTCTTTTTGGCGTCATGATCAAAGACCGAGGAAGCGAGCTTTTGATACATGCATTTGCGCGTTGCCGAATGAATACCATCGGCCCCTACCAACACGTCCGTGATCGAGCTTGAGCCGTCAGAAAAATGCAATGTGATTTTACTGGTCCCGGGATCAACTTCGTATGATGTGAGTCTCTTGGACGTGTGGATTTGCAAGAAGCAGGCGCATGCCGCAGGAGGAAGTCTAGCACATCCTTTCGGTGAAACGACATCGGCCCGCCTATAGGTCATGCATACACGAAATCAGAGACAGAACGAAGGTTTTGCATCAACATCCTCACGTTTCAGTGGCCTTGAAAACCAAGAATACCCATCTCGCTGATCAGACTTCCTGAAAAATGGACCTACATGTAAACAGGGTCTTAGACATGGAGATCAACAGACGAACACGACCCACCGTCATTTTCCTTTGGTGGCCCAAGTGCAATCTTGAGGAGCTCGTCATACAGCCCCATCTCTTTCATGATGTTCATGGTCCGCCCAAAGAACGAGATGCCAGCACCAACGATGGAGATGGAAGGACCAGCTTCAAATACATCTATGGGCAGGTTGCCATACTTTCCGATGACCAAGGCTAGCGTCAGCCCGCCTATACCGCCCCCATTGCAACGCGGTGAGCTTCATCGCGCATGCTGCACTGGACCTACCAGATAGCCACGCGAAACGCCATGGGACAACGACGTGCGATACGAGGGAAACAAGAGGCGCACGCATACGAGCCGGGTGCGAATGGAACACGTTGTATGTGCAGGCACCCGCCGCCTGTGGGAATGCATCAACAAGGTGGAACCAATGGTTCCATTCAGTCTGTGTAAGAATTTTCTCAGAACGAATCTTCTGGCGAGTTCCTACGGATCAACGATTCATGCCCACCTGAAGACGATGCGTACACCATCGCGTCCATGCCGTTGTCACTGCCCGTTCCACCACCCAATTCGAAGGTGAAGATACGGCGACGACAGCGCAGCTAGGAACACCACGACGCCCATATGATGTATTTGTGCCTTGCGCCCGTGCAGCCGCTTCTGCCCATCCCGCCGCCTGACACGACACAGGAATAACGAAATCCGTCGCCACGACGGAACTTCTGCTACTGCGCGTGCGACAGCAATAACCTGGAGTGAGATACACAAGGATGAAGACGCGAGACGAGGGGAGGCGATCAACGACTCGGATACCTCCATCTCTGAAAGCACCTGTCCATATAGGTACAATATGGGCAGTCGCATACAGCAACGGAGCTAGATGTGTAGTTAACCTCGTGCCAAACTTGACATTGGCCCACGTACCACAGTTCGTACCTCAGCATTCCTCAGCATCCAGCCATACCGACCCGGACTCGTCCTACCGCACCCACGTGTCCTCTGTCGAATTGCGCACTGCATGATCAAACTCTCCGGAGTAAGATCTGCAGAGAGTGAACCATCCGCACAGACGGACGAACCGTAATAGCGACCGACGTCCCGAGATCGTTGGACGATTCTGTTCGCAAATGGCAAGCGGGACTCATTCAAGTTGAGGTCATCGCGTACATTTCCTGCACGCTTTAGCTCGTGGACCCAACACATGCATCCTAACGTTGTGAATTTAAAGTGTAAAGATGTCGGCTAGACCATGAAACCCATGGCATTACGAACAACCTTCTTTCTTTTTAAAGGCATGTTTATGTAATCGACCCACCTTCCAACTTGATGCACCCTCGCAATGCATATGCACGTCCACCCGACTTTCTAGTGCTCGCCAGGCGATATCCACCTCTCAGACCTCAGTAAGTCCTACTATAAAACAACAGCCCTCACCCTCATAACCACGCCCCGAGCGTGTTCTTGACCCACACAGGGCCCACCATCGACTTCAAGAACGCCACCGCATTAAGGTCAGACGAAATGCACCCACGACATTGCCATGTATCGTGCTTACTGAGTGAAAGACGCTTGACAGAGGCGCTGCTTTTCCTAGACTTTCACATCAGTCTCACACTGCCCAACGATCGGTTGTGTCCACCTGTAAGCTTTCGTTTCTTGAGGTGGCCATGCACCATAGTAATCGCACGTCATAGGTACCGAATCGGTGTGTCTTTCCATGTGTGTCTCGATGTCGTCCAATTTACTGATGGTTACAAGGCTGAACTACGTGCTCTGGATTCAAGACATTGTAAAGGGGTTCGCGGGCGGTGATGAAACCGTTCGGGGGATTGACGTGTGCGTGACATCGAATACAGTTATGTTCGTCTTCTTATGCACAAGCAGTGGCACAGGAGCCTCCGCCATCTATCCCTTGTTGGCATGTCGCCTCGAGCCAAGATGGTCGTTCGTTGCCACTGGTAAGCATGCCTCGCTACTTTGTCTCTCGATCAATGATTGACTATCGTTCGAGATATCGACAAGGAGTCGCTTGTGTCCGCTCGGGAAAACGTCGAGAGAAACGGCCTTTCCGATAGGATTACCATCGTAGATATGTCTTCTTGCGAATCAATCCTGCAACCATTGGAGAGAGCCCTCGGCGTACCGTACGTCCTCTATCATGAACATAGCGAACATGTGTGACTCGTTATACGACAGGTTTCACTTTACGATGTGCAATCCGCCTTTCTACGCCAACATGGGAGAAATAGCGCAATCGACGGAAGCAAAAGAATTTGAGCCAAACGCGGTAATTTTGTTTTGAGGGACTCTGAATTCGTATGATAACCTTTGATCCTTTGATCCAGGTGTGTACAGGTGCTGATAACGAACTGATAACGCCTGGAGGCGAAGTGTCATTTATCTCGCGCATGTTCGTAGAAAGCCTACGTTATCGCACGCAATGCAGGTCGGCCCTCTTCATTGTTGAAGTCCACGCTGAGGTCTAAAAGCATGTTCATGAAAGATGGTATACCTCGATGCTCGGCAAGATGTCGTCTCTGCCAACGATTGTAGGCCTGTTGCGTGAACACCAGGTAAAAGGTTATCAACCCGTTCCACCGCGCATAGCTCATCTTGCACTTAATCAAGGTCGATAACTACGCCATCACAGAGTTCATTCAAGGACAAACCCGGCGATGGGCGATTGCTTGGAGTTTTGGAACACTTCGTCTTCCAGACGTGCGTACACATATATTTGTTCCCCGAGCTAGTAATGATGCGATACCACGCTACAGTTGCTCGCTCGATTCGCCAACCCTGCGTTACAGAGCATCATGCCTTCCCGCACGAGCCTCAATCAACACATCGCAGGCGTCCGATCATCAGGGATATTGTACAGCACGCTTCTCCAAGTCCTGAAAGCAATCCAAGGCATTCTCGTAACGCCCGAATCCTCCGATTCAAACCAAGCTCCGTCCGTTCTCGTCATGGCCACCGAAGTTACCTGGTCTCGGTCTGCACGGAGGAAGAAGCTTGCAACTCGTGTTTCACCTAGCACTACCCAGGAATCCGTCATAATGCAGTGTCGGATTACTTGTGCGGACGGTCTACATCTAACTGGGGAGAAGCAGCAGGCTTTGGGGCCGCATCTCGTGTACCAATGGATAGATGGAAGCGAGCGAGGGGTGCTGGAGAGCTTTGTCAGCCATGTCAACCGCAAGGTCATCGCCTCGGTTTGAATCTACTCCCCCCTCTTCCCGTTGGCGTTCAAACTGCTTACGCTAGTCACGTTCTCACTAATGGCAGTGTATATGATACATAGCATGGGTCTAATATAAGCAGAGCACGTAAAAATCTGCCGACATGCTAGGGTTATGATAAAAGTGGGGATGTCCATTGACATTGACAAGTGATCAGAAATCATCATCTAAAGAACTAGCGCACCGCATACGTCACCCACCGGTCTAACCCAGAGAGAAAGACGACTCACAATGTCCTGCGAGAACCGCCCACGGCGGACGGGTTCGTATAGTTCACGTTGGCTTTAGCATAATCCGACATCCGCCTCTCGAAGAAATTAGTCTTGCCCTGGAGCGAGATCAGGTCCATAAAGTCGAACGGATTCTGGGCGTTGTACACTTTGGCATTGCCGAGCGATACCAGCAGGCGATCGGCGACAAACTCGATATATTGACACATGAGCTCGGCGTTCATGCCGATCAAGGCGACGGGGAGAGCATCTGGGAACGGTCTCGTGAGCACGCGCGGCTCGGGCGACCTACCACGACGAACGCACCGGTGAGGAACTCTTGTTCGATCTTGACTGCCTCGGTGATGATCCGCTCGATGACGTCGGGATGTGGACGGCGCCGGAGATGGCTGAATAGCAAGCAAGCAAAGTCGGTGTGCATGCCCTCGTCCCGGCTGATGAGCTCGTTCGAGAACGTGAGACCGGGCATGAGACCACGCTTCTTCAGCCAGAATATGGATGCGAAGGAGCCGGAGAAGAAGATCCCCTCGACGGTGGCAAAGGCAACGAGTCGCTCCGAAAACGTGGCGCGTCGGTCAGTGATCCACTTGAGAGCCCAGTCCGCCTTGCGCTTGATACATGGAATGGTCTCGATGGCGTCGAAAAGGTATTTGCGCTCAGCCGGATCCTGGATGTACGTATCAATCAGGAGGGAATACGTCTCAGAGTGGATGTTTTCCATCATGATCTGAAAGCCGTAAAAGGACCGCGCTTCGGCAACCTGGACCTCGTTCGAGAAGCGCTCAACCAGGTTTTCGTTGACGATGCCATCGGAAGCGGCAAAGAAGGCGAGGATGCGAGAGATGAAATAACGCTCGTTATCTGTGAGACAATTCTTCCAATGCCGGATATCGTTTGAGAGGTCTATTTCCTCTGCGGTCCAAAAGCATGCCTCCGCTTTCTTGTACATTCGCCATATCTGAGAGAAGATGAGGCATGGGAATACAACACGAGGTGATGCACGTACTTCACCATATTTTATGGGAAAGAGCACGAACCGACGCTTGTCTGGCTTCAATAAAGGCTCTTCACCTGCCAAGGTACTGCATGAGCAGCGATGAACCGGACAAGGCAGGAACGCATACACTCGGGCAGGTCGACTTCACCAACGAACCTATGGCGAAGATCACTATCCCCTATTAGAAGCCCGTCGAGAGAATCAGGGAGCGGCGATTTCATATCGGAAATATGACTGGTATCACGACCCGACTTGCGAGTACTTAGCGACAATGTCGCCGTAGCGTCGATGATCTGATAAACGATGAGTATGAGGACAACATTGCCAGAAAAACAGTACCTGCCTGTACAGATGTCATCGAACGAAACAAAAGGCAGACATCAGAGTTGAGTTGACAAAGATACGATCATGACTCGGGAAGCAGCGGAGCCGTTGTTAGGGGTTTGAAATTGATTACATTACTACTAGTACTAGTATTACCTTGGAACACTCAGACGACCCCAAACGACTATACAACAGTAATGTACGATGTCAGAACCCGAAATTACTCGTATGCAACAACAGGAGAGTGCACGTGAAATCTTCTACTGCAATCGCACCGATTTCCGCTTCCTCTTCCGTAGAGTCACTTGAGGCGTTGCTGGTGGGATCGCTGATGAGGGAGGACTCGGCTGTTGGGTGAAATATGTCGATCGCGCGAGGGCGCCGAGGATAGCGGTGGAGACGTAGTGTCCAAAGATCCCAACCGAGGCCCCAAAGATGCACGCTACAGCGCAGAATACGTAGACCGGGTACAATGCCACCGCAACCGTGCGGAGGATCGAGAACGGGGTGAACAACACGACGTCGAGCGTGATTTGGAGCACGAAGATGATGGGCGAGAGGAACGCGTACACGATGGACCAGATGATGTGCAGTGGGTACGCCGTAGCGAGGAGCAAGCGGATCCCGAAGCGAAACAAGAGTGATGACCCAGCGAGGGCGGACCGTAACGAGGGTAGAAGCTTGGCAATCGGAGGAGGTTCCGCCGTCGTTGGGGGAATGTTGTGGACTGCCTGCGACATCGTCGTGGTTGACATGGCAGTAAACGCGACCTTCTGCTGGTATTTTTCCCTGCTCTCGAAGCAAGCGTCAAGTGATAGAAGCATGAACGGCGAACCTGATGATGTACTAACCACCAGGACCACAGAAGAGTTACGAAGCTGGTAGTCGTCTTTGCTCAAGGTCAACAAGAACTTGGAAAATTTGTCCGGTCATCACGTGAGGTAGTCAAACCGATCAAGGAACACAGTCAACAGCGATGTTTATCTTACTGCGAGCGCGCGATTGTGGACAAGATTCCCCACACAAGTCTAGCTAACGGTTGTCCGAGAAGAGGATAATGAAGCCTGCTTCTTCGGCAACTCTCAGAGATGGGTCACGGTTGGAGGGCAAGGCAACGCGATGCAGGCACAGCGAGCAAAGTGTTCTGACAATGCCGTAGAAGGATGTAGTATGTTGCATGATGCAATCGCAGTGCTCATAGGATCGCAACAATAAGGATGCAATAAGGATGAACCGAACATGTATTTTATCCTCGAAAGAGACTCGTGGGGATCTATTCTAAAGCAAAGGTCAGAGGTCGTGAATTCGAATGCTAGGAATGTTCCTACCTAACGTAATAGCACAATCAGTGCAGTTAGTGATGCAACTAGTCACCTACTTCAGCTTGGAAAAGAGCTTTGGTCCTGCACAAGCCTGCCAACGCTATGAACCTTGGCGAAAATTACAAGAGCAAGGGAACGTACGTCAACACAGTGCATCATGCTTCACACGTCAAGGTCAGCATCTGATTGTATCTCGTCGGTAAACCACTTACTGAACTTCCGATTGCAAGTACATTTAACACCACGTTAGTCCGGCTTCTGGGAAGAGGAAGTTAAAACAAAAACATACATCTGTCAAAGGTACCGTCAACTCATGGTAGAACAGACATACGAGTTACTCACAGTTCCTCCACACAGTCCTCGCCTTTGTAGCCTTGGCCTGCCGAGATCTTCTCTTGACAATGCTCAAAGTGTCGTGCTAGAGGTGCACATTTCGCCGAAGTTTTGCATTCTTCACGGATCACTGGGTGCGACTACCGAGAAGAAATATGAGCGAGGAAATACAACGAATTGGAGCGGTCATACTAACGTCCTCCGGTTCTTCCGCTTCCTCCTCCACTTGTTGGACTTCCTCAGTCTGCGTGGACTCTACGACTTCCTCGTTCTGTTCCGCGTCGGCGTGAACGACATTCAAGAAGGACGAGAAAAAAGCCGAGAGACTCATGGACGCGATGTGTGGAACAGTGTGCAGACTTTGTTTTTGGTCTTCGCGAGTTTACGGGTTGCTACACTTGAAGCGCCGCTCAAAATCACTGGCGACTTTGGTCCTACACTTTGCTTGCTAATGTTCTGCGATTACAAAAGCCTCGTGATGAGTGAGGAAAGCTGAGTCCCCTTGAGCTTAGACCTGGCAATCAAGATTGGCAGAAACGCGTCAGGAGTGCCATTAATGCACATCTGGTATCCGCTTGTTTGACGATGCTAGTGAGTCGGCTTTCTTGGTCCGCGACTTGTCCTTGTACTCGTGACCTCCTTTAGACTTGCGACATCGTTCCTCCGACCAGACTTTCCGCGGCCCTGTAGAAGCACACAGGAACCGTTTTTCTCCAGTGCCATTGATAATCGGAGTGTTGGCCCTCCACCTCGGGGATGCCAGATGAAGTTACAGATTTCCGGGCCTACCGGCCCCTGGGTCGGTCCATTCGATCTGTGAAGTGTTCTCAGCCTGTGCTGCTATCGCGAGTGGACGAGCAGGCCTATCAGTGTTTGCAGCACGCGGAAGTTCTTCATCCGTCATGGCACTCAGAGAATATGTCCACCCTTCCAACTTCAAAGGACGCTGGTATGTATTGTGATCCTTGGCCTTCTTCTATACCTCGCTTCCCCATCTGAAACCCAACAGTACATCAGCTGATGATCGAGCACAACAAAGCTATGAGGTTGATGTATTGTTGAAATTTAACGACAGGTCGGCTTTCTCTGCGGTCGGTTCCGGCTCCACCGACCTCGGTCAAACGTGAATCCATTGTTTACGTGATACATGCAGCATTCACGAACATTCCCCCTCCGACAGATAGCTGTGCTAGCTATTTAGCGACTGAGAGGGTGTAAGGGCCACGGCGTTGACCCCGCCCTACCTGTTCTCGTGCATGGCACAATGGCCTCAGCACCATTGTGACTCAGCTTATTTCATCCTACGACGGTAGGACCAAGGAAGACCTCCTTTGTGGCACTCCGCGCAAAATATTCCACTCATACCCGTTCCCTCGCAGTCTATCACCATCGACCTTGGTAAACACGTGGCATCGTATCATTGCGGCGTAACATTCACTTTCATGAACCGCAGAGCGGTAACAATCACCGCGGACATCGCCTAATACATTAACTAATATGTTGGCGCGAGAGCTTCTCGATTGGTGTATCAACGTAGACTCTGGGCTTCGTTGCATCCACCCCAACGGAGTAAGTTCTACGTAGCCTGTACATGTGAGCCACTCTTAACATGTCCATCTCTATGGCGTCTATCCCTTTTGACACCAGTGCCTGCACTGGTCTCTATGGATGAAACTGGGTGGTGTATGGATCTCCGCTGTATGCGCAAGATTTTCCTTCTCCCACGCCAAGGTTCTATGGGCATGCTAATGGACCGAAGTGCAGGATTGTATCTATTCACATTGCTCTGCCGCTCTCAAGTCCCCGATGGCTTCGTGGATTCTCTCCACCTTGTTTCCCACCCAGACGTTCGTTTTCGGCGTTATTGCATCCTTATCATATCATGACGCATACACCCAGTAGCCCTGCTTCCGGGGCCACCTTCGTCCCGCCCGCACCTGTACCCGGTTTATTTCCATTGCTCCGTGTGACTGCTGTCATCATGTTTCATACCTGGGTACGAATATTCATTTTGTTTGCAACTCATGCTTCATGTTCGGACCTTTAATGGAAGCAGGTATGATGGCGTTGTTGTTTGGGCGGACTCTATGCTTTGATCTGATTGATTTCGCACGTAACAGATGCTCTCAGTCTCGAAGGCATATACCTGCGGAATATCAGAGTCATTTGGTCTCCGTCTCCGGTGTAAAGGTATACTGTCTCAATACCGCAATACCATTTTGGGTAGTCGCCGCTATAACCACAACCGGTAGGTGCTACGGGCGGAAATTTCCCCTGTACACATTGTTTATTTGTCTCCCTCGATGGATTGCATCTCTGACAGCAATTTAGATCTTCGAAACAGGGAGAGGGCCCCACAGCCAACCTCTTCATTGGCGCATATGATCACTTTCTTTGATTTTCACACATTTCGGACTTTCGATGCTGATATGATCTTGACACTCCCAAACTCGGACGCATCAACAAGTGGCAGGTGATCATGTTTCAGAACTACTTGTTTCATGCACACATTTGGCCCTACTTGAACTGATCTACTAGTACGTCACTTGATGGTCGCACCTGAAATCACTGCCAGCAGAAGCTGTCGCGCCACACGAGAGAAAGTATAACTACTTGAGAGCTCTTGGTCGAACCATGTCACCGCTGACAACCCTTTTACCTTCTATCGTGTGTGCGTCATGTCTTCTGAGTGGGATTCACTGGAGTATACCCAATTGGAAAGCTATCTATCGAGTATGGTCAATCTTTCCTGGCCAGTGATTCATCCCATTGACCAATACAAGTTATGATAGTTACCGCTGCCATATATGATTACTGTAAGTGACAGGATTGTTGCCTTTGGATGATTTTCAGATTGAAGTTGCCTGGCTCCCTGTCAATATAGTTCTTACCTTTTCAAAAGAGGTATTTATTTCTGTCATGTTCATATCATTTGCATGTTAACAGAATCCTAAAGGTACACTATGTTTGGGTATGCAAGTGATGATTTCTGGACATGACTCACATTCTCAGTACCCATGGTAGCATAGGCCCTGGACCTTGGTTTCCACAATGTTTGTTGTGGTATGTATGAAGTTACTTCACTGCATGATTTTTGAATGAACTTGAATGATATACTATAGGTTTGTTACTTTGGCCTGGCTTATGCAATGTAAGTCTGTTGATGCTAAAATACCTGCTAACTAATAATAAATTTATGTGCAAGCACTACATCCTTTTGTGTGTCTCAAGCCAGTTCAATTAAGGATTGATTATGTTGACAAAGTATCTTTTCAGGGTATGCTTCCCTCAGGCTTGTACCAGTCACTGTAAAGGCAAGTTCACTACTTTTTCAGATTGTTTATAATGAGCATTGTTCTAGATGTGTGTAACTCATATTCTGGGTTTCAACTTTGCTGATAAAAGTTTGATAGATGTAAGCACCTCAATGCATGATACTCATGAAATATATAGGAATGAATGTTAGGCACTGCAAACATTGTCATACTTGACTGGACAGGTTTGATATTCCTTACTGCTGCTGACTGTAAGCCATGTGCATATTGTATCTCTTGGTTCTAATTATGACTGAAAATTATAGGGATGATGATTCTTCAGGTATATGCAATGTGGAATCGATCCAAGTGGATTCTTTATATCCTCTTGTTTTTCTATATTCCCCAGGTCATCATTTCCTTTGTTTTTACAAGTCTTTATGATACCCCCAATGGATCTATCCAAGGTGAATCTTGAGCTAAGCTGGGAAGACCATAAACTGAGAGCACTGCTAGCCATCACTGCTCAGATTTTCAAATTCACTGAATGTCAAATGGGTGGCAATCTATTACCAATTCATTACTTGCCCAGTAGGGCCCTGCGATTAGCTCTCAGCATTGTACTTGTCACCTTTGCTGCTGCCCAAACCTTGAAACAGTCAATTGATATGTACAGAGCAACACAGCAATGGCAACCCAACAAATACATGCAACAATTGGCAACAGATGGAATTCTATATTTCCTTGTGTATGCCCCTTCTATTGAGGCTATTGTATCCATAATATTCAATGTCTCAGACTAAACTAACCACCTTGGATTTTAGGTATGCATTTTGGGGTGTTCGTGACATGATAACTCAAGCTAGTGCAATAGAAACACAAATTGCCATGGCCACCCTGTATGTCACAGCAACCACGTTCCTTGTCCCAATGATGCCTCGGTTCATCATTAGTGTGCGAGAGCTGTATGACCATGACCTCCATGGCCGGTGGGAGGGAGTTGACACTGGGTTTGGTGTACTGTCACGACATGCTGTCAGTACAAATCCAGGCATGTCCACAATTGCATTTGGGGGTGCCAATCCAGGGCAGGAGGATATCCAACTTGTCGAGGATAACATAGGTGCCTCAGGGGGGATTGGGCTCGACTCGGAGGCCATTGGTACCTGTCGGGAAATGGAGGGTGAGCCAGAGAACTTGGAGGGGATTCAACTGGAAGACCGTTCATGTCAGGTTTGACTGGGAAGGAGTGGCTTGGTGGCGAAACTAGGGAAAAGATGTTGATTGTCTGACGTGACTGGTAACTCAGAATGTTTATCTCACCTATGTGTATGCCTTCCCTTTCCTGCACGCTATGTATAGTATATATAAAATCGTCTGGAACGAATGTCCACTATTTGCTATCCACAGCATTTCGCTCTGCAGCAGGATATCCCTCAGCGATATGGGAATAGCAAAAATTTAGCTGCTTTCCTGGATGGCTGACAAGTGGGCTGAAGTCCAGGACGGTGTGAAACCGAGTGTCAAAATGTTGCCTTGTGTTCATCCAGAGTAGCATCGACCCGCTGGTTGTTGATAGCTTTTTCCCCCCATGGAGCCTGAGCCGACTGCAAGGTTAACCTTCGATCCAGTACTCCGAAGAAGCCAGCTCGTACTCACCCAAGCCTGCCGTGGGTGCCAACAGCACTCGACCTTGGCAAGTTTGCAGGTCTGCCGAGGGTGTGGGTAAGCAGGAATGTCCCTACAGACGAGCACGCACCACAACGATATCGGCCGTAAGTAGCAACAAAACACCCGACGCCGGGAAACTCCTCAGCGACGTCTACCCATCTAACCGGTGGATGTTTGAAGCCCTTGACCAACTCCGGTGGTGACGAACGACGTGGGTCGTCTCTCGCGTAGGACTCGATACGTCGCGACGAGCTGTTGGGTTGCACGTCGACACGGACCTAATAGTCGCGCCTCCGTCGACGCTTTCAAGGAGTTCAGGTCACGTATGATAGACCAGGTCCGTACCGGGACAGGAGTTTCCTGCAGTATTACTCTTTGAGTGTCTGAAACGGTGGGTTGTGGGCATGAAAAATAAAGCGGAATGTTCGCTGGCGGTTCTGTTGAGTACGTGTGGCAAGCCTAAGGTGTTCAGGTAGTCAATGACGCGCTACTGGAGGATTGAAAACCAAAGTCAGTCAAACCCGATCACTCACCCCTTGCTTCTCGTCAGAAAAACCGAACGAAGCCAAATTATCGTCTGAAATGATTGTAGTGTTAGTTTTGAGCGAGTCGCGGATCCTGTCCAGCGTACGTGAGAAAGTCAACTTCAAACAAAAAGATGCTCGGACAAATGTGCCCGGCTACGGCAGGACTCAGACTGTCCCATCGGACAAGTTAGACAGCAAGAAAGTGTATTAACGGATCGTCAGTCCGGTATCCGCGTCGAAACAATGAAGATATCATTATATGCAGACCCAAGCAGATATCGTGATATGTGGTGAATCATACCCGGTGGTATGAATATTGTAGGATGTTTCTGAACAAGACAAGTGTCGCAACATCGGGGTCTGTGTTTCGTGGTCTAAGTATTGTCAAGACAACCCAGATCGCGCCTTCTCGACCAGAAGCCTTCAACGCAGTGTATCAACACTCGGAAGGGACGTAAACGCACCTGGTCCGGTTTGCCAGTGAAGCCAAGGTCGCCTATTTGATTCTTGAAGTAGCCATAGAGGGCAATGTCGATGGCGAGTGCAATTAGGGTCAAGGTGGCGGCAAGAACATGAGCGAAGAGAAGAGCGTGACAGTGATGTGTTGCGAGAGCGATAAACTTGAAAGCAAGGCGATGAAGGAAACGCCGCATGCTATACATATCGAGCAAGGTCAAAGAGACCACGGCAACACATGGTAAGCGCTAGCAGAGAAGGGTGGGGCAGATCAAACAATGCACCAACCGGATGAACCGGTGTTACTGCTGACGACATTTCCGTTGAGTTTAATGCAGCAGTAGTTCCCATTGCGAGATGTAAGGTATCATGCATGCTTCGTCCATATTCATGTCCGGTTTCAATCCGGATCATTGCAGGAGAAGGCCCTGATCAGAGGGACATCTACCAACGGACCAGCTTTTGGCTGCGTGACGGGGTAGATGATGGGAATGAATATTAATGAATGCTGTGGTGAGCAGAGGTCTGACTCATCATGTACAATTCGGGTGACTATACCTGACGACGACCGCCGTTCCACATGCTCAATCGTCTGAACCAAATCCGCACTGCGCTCATCGCATTTGCTGCGAAATCATTTCATACGAACGGTGTCGACCCATCCCACTATCGCTCCGTAATGAGTTCAGGTACTTACTGATCACCATCATATCGTATGCGTAAGACTCACGACTCGACTAGCATCACAGAAGGCCGAAGTCGCCACCTTTGCAGCAGGTTGTTTTTGGGGCGTGGAACACATCTTTTTGAAGTATTATCCTCCCTCTGAGAAGAAGGGGATTTTGAAGGCTGCCGTGGGATACACCGGGGGCAAGGAGTCCTCTGTCAACCCTAGCTATCGGGAAGTGTGTGCTGGTACGACGGAGCATGCAGAGGCGCTGAGGATCGAGTTTGATCCTTCCGTCGTCACGTATGACGAACTCGTCGGTGAGTGTGCGACGGCAAGCATTGATGTCAACATTCATGTACCCCACAGAGTTCTTTTATCGTACGCACGATCCAACGACTCTGAACAGACAGGGCGCGGACACTGGTTCCCGTACGTGTTGTGAAGACTGCGGTATCGAATATCTCCTGACCCTTGCCTACTCCTAGAGTACCGGTCTGCCATCTTTACGCACAGCCCTGAGCAAGCAAGTATTGCAAAGCGCGTCACGGAAGAAGTCCAGGTCAAGTATTTCACGCCGAGGGGAAAGAGGATTGTGACAGAGATCGTAGAGGCTGGACCATGGTACAATGCAGAGGACTATCACCAACTCTACCTCTTCAAGAATCCTGATGGATATCAGTGCCCTACTCATAGATTGCATTGGTAATGGGTGTATAGATAGCAACCTGAGGGATAGTGAAGCAACGAGAGGTGTATCGGCAAGATTTTCCACCACGAAAAAACGCCTCAGAGGTACGCAAGCCCGTCCCTTTACGAAGTAACAAGGAGAGTGGTGCCGAACGGGCGATGTCAATGCGAACCCATCAAAGGGTAGCTCAACTCTCTGCACCGTCGTTTCTCTTCATGGGCGTTTTGATTGTGGAAGAATCGAAAAGACCAACCACTGAATAAACCGTTTTATGAAGGATATGCGTGGGAGAGTATTACACAATCACCCCTATCTTGCCAGTTCAGCACGTCCAAGGTTACGGCCAACGCAGCGGTGAGTGCAGAGAACATTCGCGTGCTACGACAGATTCACAGTGCCAACATGAACTCGGCTATCCGTCATGGCAAAACAAAGTCCTCGGTTTCCTGTCGAACCCGTTTGCTTACATAATCCGGAGCGTGGTCTCATAGTGACAGAAGAATGCCGCTTGCTTACTTCCCTCGACATGCCCGCCGCGCACAAAGTACCGGAAAACCATCCCGTACAGGCCTTCTTCGCCGACCGTGATCCAAAGGCAGAGTTATACGTCACCCATATCGACACTATCAATGCATCCACCCGAAAGTACGTCGAACGTCACACTCTCCGACATCCCACAAATGACGTGTCGTACACTTCAGAAAGCATTTCCTAATACTAGTGGGAATGAACGTCCTCTGGTCCTTCCTCCTCATAAGGCGATTATATCACGGCATGTCCCGCTACGGGGTTTGGTATGTCGTCGGGAAACTAGTACCAAAGTGGAGTGCCACTGCACCGGACTTCAACGTGGCGCTCCTCGGCCACATTGCCATGGACCTTTTCATCTTCGTGGTCCTGATTCCCATCGTACGCGATTTCCTCGGTGGCATCGCCACCCTGCGTTTCCGCCATGGATTCCCCAAGGATGAGATCGTTTTTCGTAAGCCCAGTGAGTCTACGGTAGCAAACATCGTCTCGGAGGCTCCGGAGAAGAGGGACGCTTTCATGAAGGATCTTCTCCGCCGTGCTGTCGACCCCGAGGACATGAAGCAGGTGGTCTTTGGTTTGCCCTGGGAAGAGTGGGCGTATGACTACAAAGCTATGGCAGCTGCTTACGAGCTGGACAAGAATGGGGTTATCAACGCAAAGACGTGGGATCTCTGCGTGTGGATGAAGATGCCAGACGGTTGGACTGCTATTGAACAGGGAAAGGAAGACGATACGCAACATCAGATTGGCATGATGGAGAAAATGAGGGTATGGCCGTTGACGGGGTTGATAGAGTCTTTGTTCATCTATGATTTGAACAGGATCGTCTCCGCGCCATGGGAAAGTTGAATGTTTTCAACCAGATGATGGAAGTCATCCAGGTAAAAACGATGTCAAAGGACGGTAAACCGCTGCCGGTGACAGAGGATGTAGATGCGATCGTTGCGGACATATTCAAACGCAACGATGTGGACTTCGAGAAGTTGACTAGCGAGCTGGCCAAGGATGCTCCGCCCTCCGCACGCTTCGCTAATAGTTCAAAGAAGCTGGATTGACCGGAGTGCAGTGCGTGCATGGCGACAAGCTACTCAGACTATTCGACTTATCCAAGCACTGTACCTGCCCAGATGTGAACCATACATAGGGACCCAATTGTATGGACGGTGTTCCGTATTCTGTAAAACAGTCACTCAACTGTCCCATGGGCCCCGCCCTGCTGCATACAAGCATGTCCTGTGACTGTTCGTTATCTCTCATTTATCTTATTAACTCCGTTTAGCCGCCTTCTCTCACACGAAGACGGGATAACGCCGTTTGCTCCAATGTTGTTATCTGCCTAACTCCTGGCCTTCTCATCTGGATCATTCACTTATAAACGTCCGATCACATCGTAAACGTTGTGAGACCGCCTCGTTAGGACCATGCGTCGCGTATCTTCCAATACCACGTCGTCAGACACTCAAGGAGAGAAACGACGTTCACATGTCCAGGAGCACCATGCACATGCGGTGTCGACCAAAGAGGTAGACACGGGTGCGCAAATCGTCGCTGGCCTGTCCGTTGAGTTGGACCCCGCAGAAGCGGCCCGCGTCAGGTACGCGATGACCCGTTTTGCCCTCGCCGTGTTCTGCTGTTAACTCGGCTCACGTAGGAGAAAGATTGATTACCACATTCTTCCAATGATGTGTAGTGCGTTTTAATGCTGTCGTTTATCGTCATTGTGATTCGATGAGCGTGTGCTGGCAGCGCTCTATTGGTGAGGCGACTTGCTTGAACACGTGGGTCTGTCTTGCTCATTCTTTCTTGGGGTACAGGATCCAGTTTATGGATAAAACCACGCTCGGTAGTGCCGCAATCCTTGGCATAAAGTGAGATTCTTTTAATGACGTTGGAACGCCGCGTTTCCTCGGACTGACAAACGACAGTCAGGGCGCACATCTAACGACTAGTCAGTAAGTGCCTCTTTGCGCCCACAAAGCCTGCTCCGACGCGACGTTTCACAGATACAACTGGTAGAACTTACCCCTGGTAGATCGCTCACCTGTCTGACGTCGTCTGCTCTCAGGCTCGGCACGATATTCTACATTAGCTACTTCATCTTTGAATACCCCCAGAACCTCGCCCTCCAGCGATTCCCTGTCGGAAAATGGATGAGGTGAGCGTCGTGTCCCTCCATCCAACCTGTCCATCACCGCTAATCCCGTCCTAGTCTCAACATCTTCGTCTGGGCCATTTCTCTGATCTGCCAAGCGGCTTGCACGAATTTTGCGGGGTTGTTCGTGTGCAGGTTCCTTTTGGGCGTGTGTGAGGGCTCCATCACGGCCGGGTTCATGATCGTCAGCTCCATGTTCTACACGCGCAACGAACAGACGTTGCGGGTCGGGTATTGGTGTGAGTGCCTCTTCTCGTCGTTAGCCGTCGCCGTCTGTGCTGACGAGTGACTAGTCTTGATGAATGGGACAGGTGAAACAGACCGAAACGTATCGTGGACGACGCTGACGGGGTAAACAGCCCAGATCATCTCTGGTTTCATCAGCTTCGGGTCACTTCACATCAAGACGGCCCGATTTGCTCCATGGCAATGGTGAGGAGCCATGACGTCGTAGGAATCATTCGGGAAAACTGATTTGGTTGCAAGGTTGATGGTGATTACTGGGACCATAACGCTCATCGTGGCGGTGTTCTACTGGTACATCGCGACTGCCTCAGAATGATTTTACGCTGATCATATATTTTGCAGGTTCCTATTCCCTAATTCTCCTACTAATGCATGGTTCCTTACGCCGAGCGAACGTGCGACGGCGGTACAACGCCTCAAGGCGAGATACCCACGGATGATTGCTTATTTGTAC
>QFES01000552.1:0-15118 GCA_003316375.1 Tylopilus plumbeoviolaceoides
CTCGTAAAGTACCTATTTGCCATCTCGCGCTTGAGCGTAGTCACCCATCCTTCGCCGGCAGTGGCGTTGCCACCATTCACGACTGTTCCGCTCAACCGGTTTACATCAGCGCTGGGTCCAGTCGCCGTGACATTAACCGCCTGACGGTTGTGGTATGGTTGTCCGGGAAGCTGGGCTTCAGTGAAATTAAGCTGACCCGGAGGGATCAGGCTGTATGTCGATTGACCAGAAGAAGGGGTGGGGAGAGTGTTGGTGGTGAGATTGGAGGGTAATGCCTCGAGGGCGGACATAATGATGTACTGGTGAGGCGGCCAAGCGTTTGGTGAATCCCTAAGACGAACATGTCAGAAGTGAGTTCAGCAGTATACGAAATCACAGGTCACCATTGCAACCCTGTCCAATCCACAAACGTAACGGGGAAAGTACCGTTGTACTTGTTCATCACCAAGTTCACAGCGGCGAAGTAACCGAAAGCATTCTCTTGGGAGGCCAGAACCTCGCCGGGGATGATACCATTCCATACCGGATAGAACGTTGCAACCGTGAAAATAGAATTGCGTGAGTTCGAAGTGAGATTGAAATCATAAAATGCCAGCTTCGTTGGGTCCCACATGAGGTCCAGGATACCAGTTCGGATACCAGCGGCGATCTGGAGGTGATTGGCGGCTGCCGTGGTGTTCGAGCTTCCGTAAAGATTGGCTAGCAGGACGTGTGCCTTGTCTAGAAGCCGTTAGCCATTGTCGAGGAGACTGCGAACCTGACCGCTCACATAGTATGCTGTTTAGACATATAGGAATGTTGTTCCTGACATTCAACGTACGAAGCCCGGGATTGCCAAGTTGCGGCACGGTCTGGAAACGAGAGCTGTAATCCCAGCCGGTCTCTGCTCCAGAGGCAAGTTCACTGTACAAGTCGGCCGCTTGGGTGGACGTCAGAGGCGTCGACAATGTTGGGTCATGAACGGTCAGGTAGTCCTCAATGTAGGACTCCGGACGCGGCGCAGTGTTATTGACAGCGTAGTGAGCCATGGAGTAAGTCTGGCCTGTATATGGGCTCGTGACTCGAATCGTACGGTTGTTAGACCACCACGCGAGCTCCGTCTTAGGCTTCCGTCAGCAGGACAAGGCAAGAAAAGAACAAAATACATGCCTCAGCACTCGGAAGGCCACGTTGAAGAATCGACGCGTCGCCGGTAGTGGTAACGTAGTCGGAAAGCATCTTGACGCGCGTCAGATTCAATGTGGGATGATGAAATACTCAATACCCACGTGGACGAACAACGGAGGCTGGGAGCGATCCAAGTCTAAGCATACATATAAGCCCGTGGAACCCAGTAGGAAACCGAGATTCAGGCCCACAATAGGTACGACCACCGTTGGGTACGAATCCCAAATCTTGTATCTCGTCCATAAAATTTTGCAACGTTCCGTTGACGGTATCGTAAAGTTGCGATTTCAACAAGCCTTGAGTGATCCAGTAGCTGTCCCAATAATCTTCGAAAAACACGTCAGCCCGAACCAACATGACGGCTGAAACCACAAACATTGTTCTCGGAAGCGTCCACCTGGAACGACGAAACTGTGGTTCAGCGGAATGAAGGTGCTCTGGCACGCTCCGCCAGGGTATATGCTACAAAGAGCGGATTGGTTGACCGTTCTCGCGAGTTGAGTCCAGTATCCGTGGACGGTTTGCGCAAACGCCTTGAGCAAAGGGTCGGTGACGTTGTTCAGGAAGGGCGGATTAGCGGTGAACCCGGGTAACGTGGCGCCTTGCAGTTCGAGACCCTCCCCAAGGAAATCCTTGTCCAAGAAGTTGACGATGCCGCCCTCGGTTACGGTGGAGACATTGAACGCGGCAAAGTCGGCGATGACTTGCTGAGACGATTTGCTCGTGGGTTTGTCAACGATCGTCTTCGCATCAGAGTATGGTTGTGCGAGGTTGACGGTTTGAAGCAACTATGCGTCGTTAGAGTAGTGATAAGCGAAGGGCGCTTGACAACGAGTGAGCGACACTTTACCGAGCCTGGACAAAAAATTTGGCCAATGCACCATGGTTGGACGGGAGGTAAGGCAGCTTGTGAAGGCACCAAGGAACTGAGAGGCACGGTAGGGCTAGCTACCGAAGTTGAGACGGTCACAGTGGGTACGCCGGTGGTTGTCGATGCTTGGGTATAACAAGCCAGCCCAACGAGAGCGGTGAACCGCAGGAATGTGAGCATTGTAATGGCTTGAACTCGTAGGCCCGGGAGGGTTCGAGCGAAAACCAGAGTGCGTCGAGCGAATTCCCATGGCCCCGGATCCTCCACTCTTTTATGATCAGGCGAACTGCGGGCGTTGCGACATCGCTCTGCCCGAGGAACATTAGCCGAGTCTCCGGGTGACCCCGGACTTGTCGTGCGAGTTCATCAATGAGCGTGTCAAAGTTACGCTGACCGTGATTCGACACTTATTCTGGTAACCCAACGTCTTTTATAATTAGTTCTGCTCAAGCAAAGACACACTGGCGCGCATCCCAGCTAGTTGAGGAGAACTTTCGATCACGCGGTGCTCCAAATCAAATCGAAAACGCTCGAAACAGGTTTCGGGTGAATCAGATGTTATGCCGGAACAGATATGTGCCCACAAAATCTCAGGGTATAAACGCCCATGAACCAGGGGTGAAGGCTAGGAGGGTTATCCATGGTACAATTTGGGGGAGACTCACGGAAGACCATGCGGTACCGATCGGACACAAAGTGGACCCGATGGGAAATGCATCGCAACTTATGTCACAAGACGCTGGCACTAAAAACAAAGCGTCTGTTTCAAAGCTGTAATGCTGTACCAAAATGAAACATCGGAAGATGAGTCACGTAATAGCGAGTGCAGCTGCGTGCCATGGTTGTATAGGTCCACTAAAAACGCTATGCTCACCTGGCGGGCGATCGGATCATGACAACCAAACGTCCGCCAAGTTCGTGGCCGAGGAAGCGGGATTGACTTGCAAAATGATTGGCATCCAAACAAAGAGTAGCTGACCCGACGAAGAATACAGCCCAGCACAAGGTCAATATGCTCAGAATTGCGTGAAAGGCATGAGGACTCAACGTTCAGCATTGTACTGATGCGATCATGTGGACGCGAATGCGTGACTCCAGCTTGCATACGAGAAAGATATCATTTCGGTAGGAGATGCAAGGGTGTACTTACGGATGGTATGCCTTACGCTGACGCGTACTAGAAGTGCACCAAGGAATCCAAACAGCTACCCCAGCTCATGTCGTGCATCACAGTAATGCTACAACGCACCTGCCCCCTTTGTCACGAGCAAGGCAAAGGCATCGATGCGTAGGTTCCAACTTCCAACACGTTCGATCGCCAGTCCTTCAGCGTACTGCTAATCGACCATCATGCGCTCCGTGAGGAGGCCCTCGCCATACGCCATACTTTCGAAAATGACTTGTCTCCAAACGCTGATAGTGAATTCATGAGCCTCCTCTTCCAAAACCTGTGAAACCGATCAGTAAAGATTCCTGTCAGGCAACGTTGAGGCAATACTGGTTCCAGGCCGTCAACAAGCTTCGGGGGACTCTTATGATCTTTAAGATGTTCTAGAACGAACATGATGAGGTCGTCGTCTTCTAATTCACCGAGATATTTGACCATGAGGCGTTTGACCAGCGGCTCGAACTTCCGGTCGACCATGCTCTAGAGGACCGATGAGCGAACCCACAAAGAAAAACATGAACATGAACGCACATCGTTGAGGCCATCCCACCTGACCTTCGCCTTGAACAACGTCTCTTTATCATGAGGGACAGACTCCTTGATCGTTTGCAGCCGTTCCTTCGCCTTATCGCCCTCCGCAGCACTGAAATCAAGTTTTACTAGCGGCACTTTCCGTTTCTTGATATCCTCTTCTTCCTCCTCCTCTTGTCCAAAGACGGCGGCCTTGACGTCCTTGGGCGCCGCTTCGGCCTTCACTGGGGCGGGTGCAATCGACATATTGAGTTTGACAGGTGCGCCGTCGTCAAGGAGCATCCCAGCTTTGCGTTGTTCTTCGGCCAGAGCTTGCATGTCTTCCATTTGACGAGCCAGGAATTTCTCCGATTCGATACGGAGGTTCTCAGCTTCACGATCCTCGTAAGCGCGCGATTCAGCATCGGCTGCTTCTTCGGCTGTGACTCGGCGTGCACGAGATTGTCGCCAGCGATTCCTGGCAGTGGCATCGCATTAGAATGTACAAAACAAGATCGGTCAACAACAAACCTGTCAACGTAGTACAGCTCGTCACTCTCGTCGTCGTCCCAGACATCGAGCCGAGCTTGCATCTCTACGCGGTCTCGCTCTTCAGCTTCCTTGATAGCGTTCTGACGCGCAATCGACCGTTCCAACGCAGCTATACGGGCCCGTTCTCGCGGCTCGTAGCGGCGTTCTCGCTGAGAAAGTGTTCAATACTAAGCCACCGATTTCGCCACCTGCGAACGAGACTTACGTCCTTGAAGGAAACCTCTTCATCTCGTCGCCTGGCATCCTTTCGCTCTTTCTCCATCTCCTCATCCGTCTTTGGGCCTCTACTCCGTTCGTCCGACGCCCCTGCCGCAGCACCCGTATCCTCCGCCTTCACAAATCCGACGGGCTTGCTATAACTTTGCGGTCCTTTGCCCGGTGTCTGTTGACCCTTTCCAGGTGTCGATTGAGACGGCTGCTGCGACTGTGGCTTACCCCAATCCCTCAACTTTGGTCCGCTCGGCGTCATAGCCAAGATATTCGGTATACTCTCGCGAACTTCTCGTACTTTTTCTCGTTCACGCTTTGCGGCGCGTTCTCGAAACTGCGCAATCTCAGAGATGACGAGGCCGCGTTGGGTTTCGGGGAGATCGGCTTCCTGGAGATCATGGAGATGGGGAGGAATGACGTATTTCTCTTTGTCAAGAAGGCCATTATTTGCTGCGTCCTGGGAAGTACGATTGATCTCTTGGACAAGCTCGTCGATCTTGATTCTGGCATGTTGCGACATGGTCTCGTCCGCCTGTATGCTCGTAAGTGTCTAACCGATATGACAAAAGTTGATCTTACGTCGGTCTTCATTTTTTGCGCGGAGTAGGCATCCAGAAACAATTTCGTCTTTTCATCGGCTTTGATCTGAGAAATGTATGGGACGTAGGAATGGAACGACTGTGACGATAGTGATGGGACGCACCAGTAGCTTTTTGTTCGCGCACCCATCCTCTAGCGCTGGTAGCTCAATGCTCTGGAGCAGCGTCAGACATCTAATTGCAGAGTCTGGATCCTCGTATTCCGCGAAACCGAATCCTTGTGGTTTGTTTGCAGGGGTGATGAGTCGCTTGAACGACTTGACGGGACCACAGGCCTGACAAGATGGTTTGGCACGTGCAGCGAGTCACTGCGAATACGGGGTACTCACTGCGAGCATGCGAGTAAGAAAACCGTCGGTGATCCCGCCGGATATCGAGCCGACGAATAGTGTTGTTTGCTTTTGAGGGGGCATAAAGGGCTGATGCATCATTTGCTGCTGCTGTGCGAGAGCCGATATTGAGGGACCTTGGCCATACGACGGCAAAGGTGGACGCAGACCAAGTCCTAACCGATTGGGGGCAGGTTGCATGTTTAAATGCGAGTGTAACTAGCGCCAATATTAATGAGCGTAGAACACAGTACTTGGCGAGCTCACAATTAGATAGGAAATACGGTCTGGAGGTAAAGGTAATGGAGAAACTTGCTTTGTTCCAAGTCTTCCCACGCTACGTCGACCATGGTCCTCTTCTTCACGTCGTCTGGTGAGTAAACACTCAGAGTTACCAGACGCGTTCTGACGCTATATCAGCGGTAAACCCGCCAGCAACCATCTACATGGGCAAGGACAAGGTCGAGAGTATGTACCAGGTCATATTGTACACAAAGCCGACGTTCACTCGCACAGATCAGACGAAGACCTGATCAAATATGCTTGGCCTCAGGACGTGTGGTTCCACGTCGACAAGCTGTCGTCTGCCCACGTATACCTTCGCATGCCCGAAGGAATGACTTGGGAAACGATACCCCAGGATCTCCTGACAGACTGCGCCCAGTTGGTCAAGGCAAACTCGATCGAGGGCAAGTAATCGCCCCGCCATCGCTTTCCCATCTCTAATCCTGCGATATCGCAGGCAACAAGAAAGACGATTTGACCATCATACACACACCTGCCGACAACCTCAAGGCACGCATGCTCGGTTCAAAGCTCGACGAATCAAGCTGACCTCAGTCGTGCACTAGAAACAAGGAGACATGGCTGTTGGCCAAGTTTCCTTCCACAGCGACAAACGAGTACGTCCGCCTTGCAGCTCATTATGTATATTACTTCATCTTTCAAATCTACATAGGTGAAGAGAGGTGCGCCGTGTTCTGAACCTTCGCTCATCCGAGTCACTCAGCGTCCGTGCCAGTTCACGTTCCGAAGCGAGAAAATCCTATCGTCAACCGCCTTAACAAAACCAAAATCGAGAGGGTAGTCGACCACGAACAGGAAAGGCTCGATCGTGTGAAGAAGGAGAACGCAGAGAAGCGTGCCATAGCCGCTCAACGAGTGAGCAAACCCGTCACTGCATGTTTCCGAGACCTACCTTATTTTACAGAAGAAAGAAGAGGCTGAGCTCGCAAAGCAGAGGGCAGAAGAAAAAGCAGCCCGGTCGTATGATCTGTTATTCAATGTCGAAGAAGACCCGGATGTCCCCAAACTGACCGGCAAGGCGATCGAGGAGGATTTCATGTAGTGGACCCATGTGTACTAGGCAATCGAGCCCTTGTGATGTAGTATGGATTGCAGCCGATCAAGTGACGCCGGTGGGTCGTGTTACCGGATCACTTGGTCTCTGAACGCCAACAACATGAGTATCCGCTTCGCTGCTCTCCCGCATACCCAAGACAACGCAGAAGATCGTACAGCGTCTTCATCCTCAGATTCTGAAGACTATGTGGAGGAAGATAACAACTTTGAAGATTGGATTTCCGATCAAGGACAACGTCAACCTTGTCGATCGCTCTTCGAGGATAAAACGTTCACCACAGCAGCAGACGTTTTGGCGTACGATCAATCCACGCACGGATTTGACCTCGATGCCGCAAGCAAACAATGGAGTATGTCTTTCCGTGCTCGTCGTTCTGCTAATACCGACTTGCAATGCCAGAGTTAGACCTTCATCGTCGAATACGACTGGTCAACTTCATCCGAAAACATGTAAGAGAACATCAGTACCTCTGTCTGCTCCTTACCTTGTTTTCTCCTAGAAACCGAGCCCTGGAGATGTTGGCAATCTGACAGGGGCCGAGTCGTTCTTCGCATCTGACGAGTATCTGATTCCCGTCATCGAAGATGACCCTTTACTCCGTAAGCTATCTTCACTGTCGTCACGAATGCTGCATCATTGCAATTTAGAACTTGATTTTGACGACGACTGGTCGGACTCCGAAGGACCATCCACAGAACACAGTTCCGATCTCCCTTCCGATCTCCCCAGTGCCCTCAAGCGCATTCAAATACTCGAAAGAAAACTATCCCAGACACAAAATGACTTGGCCGACTACCGCAGACTGGTCACTCAAAGCCTGGACGTCTCCAACATTGCTGATGTCCTCAACGATCCCAGTCCATCGACCGGCGACGCTCGCCGTGATGACGATACGCATTACTTCCTGAGCTACGAATATAACGGTATGCACTGTCTTGTTATACTCGAGGCGTTGCTGACGCTCACTTGATGCTCAGATATTCACGCTGTCATGATACAGGATAAAGTCCGGACGTCCTCATATGCCTCGTTTATCCTGAAAAATCCCATACTATTCCGTGACGCTATCGTGCTTGATGTCGGCTGCGGGACGGGCGTCCTTTCTTTGTTTGCGGCAAAATCTGGCGCGAAACATGTGTATGCTGTCGATGCGAGCGGTATCGCTGGCAGAGCCGAAAAAATCGTACAGGAAAATGGATTGCAGAATGTGATCACGTAGGTTCTTGGTATCCAATCGCAGTCATCGCATCGATCTCATCCTCCCATTCCAGCGTGATACATGGAAAAGTGGAAGAAATCAGTTTACCCGATGGCATAGATCATGTCGACATTATCATATCCGAGTGGATGGGATATGCGCTACTCTACGAATCGATGCTGGGTTCCGTTTTATATGCACGCGACAGATTCCTACGCCCAAATGGAGGCGTCATGGCGCCAAGCCAATGCAGGATGATGCTAGCGCTTTGCGACGGCAACGAAATAGTAAAAGAGAGAGTGGAATTCTGGAATGACGTATATGGTACCCCTTCCTCCAGTGATTCATTCTCGCGCGATTGAGCTGATTGCAACCCTGGTCAGGGTTTGACCTCTCTGAAATGGCGCATAACATCCACAAAGACGCTATCATTGACGTCGTCAGCCCAGAATCGGTAGTCAGCGAGCCATATCTACTCAAAGTAAGATTGCACTCGCTCTTTTCCTCAGCCTCCATAACACAGTCGCCAGGATCTCCATCTCCAAACCATCACGTCCCGTCAACTCGAATTTACCACCCCATTTTCACTTACTTTGATCTCACCCATGCGCACCAAAGTCCATGCCTTCGTGCTCTACTTTGACACCTTCTTTACTACGACAGGGGAACATCTATCACCGGATGTCCCTGTTTGGCTTATCAAAGAGGGCGACCTCACCCTTGCAGAGATATGGCCCATCGCAGGCAAACCACCCCCCAAACGCAGAGCTAGCTTAAGCCCCGGACTGAAAGAGCGCGAAGAAAAGCGCATCATCAGTTTCAGCACGGGACCGAAGAGTCAACCAACGCATTGGATGCAGACCCTTTTCTTGCTCAAGGACCCGATCCTTGCCGAAGAGGGTGAGTACCACCTCCTATCTGGCTCTTTCTTTCTCGTTGATACGCTCTCTCGCGTAGGTATGGTCGTGTCTGGCACGTTTCATTGCAAAAAGAGCGAGACGAATTCAAGGGAACTCGATGTCGAGATTCATTATTCAGTCAAAAAGTCTGCAGATACGCCGGCCAGCGAGGTGACCGTACAGATGTACAAGATTCACTAGCTACCTGCCGACGGGTAGTACCATGTATGGAAAAATGACGAGCCTCACCTCCGCATGTACATTTATCATTGAGCTTAGAAATGATATACGGGATAAATGAGTGGCATTGCAACTTGGCATATGTATATGCAAGATAGGACTACAAGCGATATCGATGTGCGCAAACGCGTCCGTGCGTAAAACAGTCCCAGCAAACAACCCACAAGAAACGAGCGCTGATAGCAACATTACATGGAAAACGACAACACGATATTTTTCTCTAAAGCGTCCGGTGTGCATCACACACGAGATGGACAGACTCGCGCGGCGAAGAGGGCGTGTGGGAGAACCTTGAGGAGGAGGCGGTCTGTTGTAATGGTGTACTCGACTTCGTACTGTCGTAGCTCGGCCGGTAGTATTGGAATTCTGGGTCGAGGATGCTTCCTCGCGCTGCTGTTCCTATACCGGCCATCCCCATGGAGCTCATCCCAAACTCGGCGGCATCGCTTGTCTGAGAGTCACTGTGATCGTGTGCCAGCAACGCAGACGTGAGATCGAGGGACTGATGGGGGGAAGTGGGGTTGTAATGGACGTCGGCGGCTTCGCGGTCGGCGGGGGGGACATAGGATGACGAGCGGAACGAGGTTACCTCTCCCGCTTCGGTCCCGACGATGGTATCGCGCCACGTGCCAGCATACGGGTTCCACGGATCAGATTCGTCCAACTCCATGAGAGGCCTAGTCAGCTTGGACCTGCGCACACCGAATTCCAGATCATAACCACGATCCGGCGAGAACTCGTCTTTGCGCCGTGAGAAATCATTCACGAGCGTGCTCTGCTCAAAGCTGGAGCGCGAGCCGCGTCGCGCCCTGCGGTATGCGCCATATTCCATGGCTTGGTCCGATCCTCCCTCCGTCGCTTTCTCGGCAGCGAGGGATTTCCGCAATCGTCGCCGTGCAAAGAAGCATCGCAACGCGAAGAGCGCTAGGCACAGAAAAAAGAAACCAACTAGGCCGATAAGGACTTTTACACCGACCGAAAACCGTGACCCAGAACTAGACTGAGAAGATCCGCTTCCCAACGGCTGTTTCAAAACGCGAACTTGATTAAACTCCTCCAAGGCTTGGGTAGCATTCGTAAGGCCGAGCAAGCCGAGCACGGGGTGGGTCCCTGACTCAAAGGATGTATTAAACTTCCCAGTGGCGTCTGGTTGTTCGTAAGCCATGACGGTGTAGACATTCCGCATGAAGGGGACTCCCAGAACGATATCGCCTATGTCGAACGACGCGGTGAGCTGTGACGGATTAGTCTGTATGAGACCCGTGCAGTATTGCGAGTCCGATTGTCCAGCGGGCTCCATGGTCAGGTCGAGAGGATGGAGCGGAAGTTCATTTTGACCGTCCAAGGTGATGGTCATGTTCAGCGGGGTCCCACAGGGGACATAATCTGCGAGTGGGAATGAGAAGATTCGTTAGCCGTGGAAACAAAACAGCTCATACAATTCCCATCGGGGGCAGGGCCGACACCCAATGCTCCATAAATCCCGTTCGCCAGCGTTGGCGTTGTAATTATCAGTGGCACTCCTGAATCCAGGAGGGCGGTTGGTTCAGATGCACCAGACAACGACTGAAGGGCGATAGGATGCGCTTGACCATTGACATAGACTGTGATCGCATGAACGGTGGTCTTCCAAAAAAGCGGGCCAGCCCTGTCACTGACGAGGGGCGAATAACGAATTTGTGAAGGATCCGGGACGAATTCGGAGGGGTGAAGACCAATGCCCAGAAGGGAAGGTATTTGGGTGAAACCGGGGCGCCCAAGACTCAATGAGAAGAATGGTTGGGAAGGCGCCTCAGTGGCGAGTGAGAGAGAGAAGAGATTGGAAGAAATAACCGCTCCATCCGGGGCACCATCCGTACTGGCCGGCATGGCTTGCTGAATCTTAGAGTTCGAAGGAAGTGAGAGACCGAGGACACCATTAAAGTTATAAGACAATGGTTCATTGACGGTTGTTGCTGCAGCTATTTGGGTTGTGAGTGAAGATGTAAAAGAAGATGGCTGAGCGGGCTGACCCAGTGCTTGGTCTGAAATGAGGTAACCTCCGATCTGTACTTGGTCCCACACAATGGGACCACTGGCAGCGCCGGAGAGATATTGAATTGTAAAGGTTTCACCTGTTGGGTGCGAAGAGCTCGGATCATACAGACGTCCATTGGTCGCTGCACATGAAACCGATGGGCACGATTTGGATGCAATCCACTGGGAGACTAGGTTCAAAAACAATGCGAGCATAAAAAAGATATGTCTCACGAGATCAGAGGAGCCTGTGTCGACCTGCAAGGAGAGATTTTGTTGGGAAGATCCCACCTGTACTGGGACAGTGTACGCCCTGCAAATCAATGAACAGAGTGAGTGCTGTCCTTTCAAGAAGAGAAAATATCAATAATGATAACTTAGAGGAAGAATAGCGAACAGTCCACTTTGCGAATGACAATATTTAACTAGAACGTACACGGCATAATAGTTTGTCGAGACCATGTCCAGACTCAGCAGAATTCCGGAGCCTCCACTGCTTCTTTCAGTCGACAATGCGCGCATCTTGTTATCCGCCCTGGAGCGGACGTCAAGGACTGTTATAATCGAGCTTCAGAGAGACGAAGGGGGATGGGAAGAGTTTTTTGAGGTGGTTGCAAGAAAGTCTAGCACCTGATCCAGACAGGGGATGTGAACGGTGTAATAGCGCCGCGTGAGATTCAGGCAACGTTGCCAGTGCTGGACGGCGGGCGGCTCATCGACAAACCGACAAAGAGAGGGAAGAGGGACGACAAATATGTCGTAAATGAGCGTCTGAGGCGGCGTGGAGATGGCAGAGGGGGTAGCAAGCGTAAGCCACAGGAGAGCGCTCACCGACACCGGAAGGCTGACAGACAGTGTCAAAGCAAGGAATGATTCTGCTGTGTCGTTTTCATTGTTGGTTCCCCTGCCTGTGTGAAATGGTTAACGTTATTTCGCTTATGATAGTGCTGGGCTTGAACCCATTGCCCAGGTTCTTCCGAGTCCCTGAGTACATGGTGACCATTAGAATTTTCGCTGGAGTCTGGACTCTCCAAGGATTTAGTGGTTGTCCTGAGACCCTATGATCGAGCTGGCACCGCTATCATGATGGTGCCACTTTGATCCGAGACGGCCAAGGTCACCCGAAAGCTTATCTGTCCGTTCTCAGCGTGTGGTCGTTTATCCACTGCAGGCTATTTGAGGTTGGCTCAGGTACATATCCCACCCACATATACTTACAGTTTTACAGCTAGTAGAGTTCTTGGGACGCATGAACCAACTCCGACGAGGATCCTCGACGGCCAGGCAGCAGTTCGGAACTCGCAACCACTCCCGGGCCGTTGCCAACGGCAGAAAAAATGCAGCTAGACTTCCACCCACGCATTGCAAGTATCCTACACATCTACTACTACTTTCTTACTGATCAAAGCCTCCCTGCAATAGTCATATCACTTCCAATTGTCAGTTTCATGAGGCCCTGGCTACTGCTCTCCCGCTGACAACCCCCAGGGCCATCACAAAGCACTTCAAAAATGCGTGTCTTCCTTCACGAAGGAACTGTTGGAGACATCGCCGACGCTTCCCGGGCTCGACCGATCAATCGTGATACCTCCGCGCCGTCTACATCTGACACTTGGCGTGATGTCACTTGAAGACTCGGACGATTCGAACATCGCTTTTGATGGACAAGCGTCTAATTCGAGATTGACCGTCTCAGGGGCTCTTGCACTGCTGACGTCGCTTCAGCCACAGATATCAGAACTACTATGTGGTGCTAGTCTCAAGGTCTCTCTTCACATAATGGACATTATGCCACCAGACGGCGGTAATCCAGATAAGGCGCATGTCCTGTGGCTTGGACCCTCACACGCGAGTGAGGATGCAGAGTTACTCCGGAAAGTTGGAGGTAAATGGCAGAGGTACCACTTTCTGTTGCTTCGCTGACAACACACTAGACATGGTGAACAAGACATTCACAAATGCAGGTTTCATCACGGAGCGTCGGCCCCTGAAGGTTCGTCTCATGTGTTACCCGTGTCTCACAAGACATCAGAGTACCTTCCACCAGTTACATTGTACCGTTCTTAACACGACATATCGCAAGCCCAGGGCAAGAGGGCCGCGGCAGCCATTCTCGTACAGGAGTCTGCTAGCGTCCTCTGCTGCACAGGCCGTCCTTTTAGAACCCAGCGCAGAGCCTGGCTTGCGGCAGCCTGTCAACGTGGATTTTGGAATATGGCAAGTGGACGAAATCCAGATATGTAAAATGGGTAGCTACGGTCCCGAGGGCGAATATGAAAGCTGTGGAGGGCTCGTGCTCAGCAGACCACAGCCTTAAGGTCGAGTACTGTACTTAGCGCTGACTGCCCAAGAATATTGCTATGAGGACAAAGGCTGTACGGCATTAGCGGCACAGGTGTGGCGCGACATGACAAATTGAAAGAGCGATTAAAAGACCGCCTTGTATCATCGTGCGACTTTCTTGTCTCGTTCAACACCATCACCTCCAACAGCGCCCGCTCTACGAACAACGTCCTACTTTCTACGTTCACATAATGTCTGAAATCAGAAGGAAACTTGTTATTGTCGGTGATGGTGCTTGTGGCAAGGTTTTTCTCGTTTCACTTGTTCGCAGCATCCATTCTAATTTCCGCACCAGACCTGCTTGTTGATCGTTTTCTCCAAAGGAACGTTCCCTGAAGTATGCCTAACCCCTGCTTTCTTCCATGACATTTTGACCTTCTTCTTAGGTCTATGTTCCCACCGTCTTTGAGAACTACGTTGCCGATGTCGAGGTTGACGGCAAACATGTCGAATTGGCGTTATGGGATACTGCCGGTCAAGAAGATTATGATCGGCTGCGGCCTCTCAGCTACCCCGACTCTCATGTCATTCTAATCTGTTTTGCTGTCGACTCTCCAGATTCGTTGGACAACGTCCAGGAAAAGGTTTGTCCCCCTAATGTCTCGTTTCATTCATTCTAAAAGCACCTTCACCCACACAGTGGATCTCAGAAGTCATGCACTTCTGCGCTGGTTTGCCTATCATCCTCGTTGGTTGCAAGAAAGACCTTCGGCGTGACCCCAGGGTGATTGAGGAACTCCGCAAGACAAGCCAGCGTCCTGTCACCCCCGAGGAGGTGCGTGATCAACGTTTATGTACCTCGGACTCTATTCAACGAGTGACACGTCATAGGGTATGGCCGTCGCCAACAAGATTGGAGCGAAGCACTACCTCGAGTGCTCAGCACGAACGGGAGAGGGTGTTCGCGAGGTGTTCCAGTATGCCACCCGGGCTGCGCTTCTTAGCCGGACCAAGAGCAAGAAAGCGCACTGCGTGGTCTTGTAGACTACGCACTAGGGCATCCTGATTTATGCCAAACGCCGATGTTCCCCTCTCGTTACCTGTCCCCCCATTTTCCTCCTTGTCCAGAGTCCATACCCTTCACGACTAGTGTTCTGCAATCTTCATGATCTGACCTCTTTTATTTCATGGTTGTGAATTCCGTTTTCTCGGTTCGTCGTGACTTAATCGCTTCTGGTGTGATAAGACATGTTCGGATGGCGCGGTATCGTTCACGTTAGTTGCCGCCTTCTGAGGAGTTCTCGTCCGCAGTCTGATGTAATTATGTACAAGTTTTGTTCCGGAAATCTGGATTGAATTTCTGGTTGATCGGGGAGACCTGCAGTCCTCGAATTTCGTGGCTACCTCTTCCAACTCGGTTCGCTCTCACCCGGCTTGATTATCACTACGCAGCCAGACCCCCCGTGTTCCGATGTTATAGCCACCACTGGCAGCAAAGCGGAGAGCTGTTGAGAGCCGACATGCTGACCCGTGGACAACACTGCGATGTGACATTGATCAATCAGCTCCCGGAGTAGGACTCAAATTCCATGGAGTCAATGGACATGGCGACTCACGCCGATTCAAAGCATCAAGTTTTGTCTCTTGGTGCCGAGTTGACGAAGCCACGCTCGCACACGTACATACGCCGCCCATGATGGCAACCAAGAAGTG
>QFES01000554.1:0-17044 GCA_003316375.1 Tylopilus plumbeoviolaceoides
TTCTAGAGTGAACTGGGAGTAACTGGGAGAACTGGGAGCAGTCTGGGAAAGTTCTGTACAGGTCTGTACAAAGCTGTACAGATACATAGCCATCTGTACAGACCTGCACAGATACATAGCCATCTGTACAGACCTGCACAGACACAGCCATTTTGTACAGACCTGCACAGACACATACTGTCTATACAGATCTATCCAGAATGGACCAGTCTGGGGGTTCTGGGGCTCTGTACAGCTCTGTACAGTACTGTCCAGAACAAAGTGATTTGCTGATGTAGGTCGTCACCTTCACATCGTCGTCTTCCTCGCTCCCTGCCGCACGTGGCATCCCGACGTGATGGTGTCCTCGTCCTCATTGCTTGACGAAGGGACGGGCTATGGTGGTTGCGTGAGGCATGTAGCACACCACCCATGTTGTCATCATTGCATCTGCATTCTCATCCTCGTGGTCACCTAGCATGTGGTACGCTGTAAGAAACGTAAGGTGGTTGGGAAGGTGATAGGGTGCGAGGGGATTCGTCCCAAGGGATTCTGAGTGGTTTCCTATGAGTAGGAGGATGATGCTCCACGTATCCGGGCACTGATGGAGGAAACCCGACGTTTCCGATGCGCGGGAAAGTGCGGAAATGCGAGTCCGGAGAGCGGATGACAAAGAGGGAGTGTAAAACCGGTGGGGAATGTCGTAGAAGATAGTGGGAAATGGCCCAAGACGAGGTGCACGGACGCTCGACTGGACAGAGACACGAGAACGAGAAAGAGGCCGGAAACACGGATTCCGGAAACGAACAGTAACGGCGCTGTCGACGAAGACGAGAAAGATCCTGCACACGGGCAGGAGACCTTCAGATGGCAAACAGGAAGATATATTTGAAGTCCCGAGGACAAGGCTTTATAGTCTGGGCATACCCAGACTTTCTAACTCTATTGGAAATGGTGAAAACGTCCCTGCACGTCGCACTAGGGACTGTCTAGCGATGTCAAAACAAACAAGGGTAGTCCAGAACAAGATAGATGAGCGTCGACCAACTGATCCGGACGCGAACGAATAGTAAAACATGAATCCGGAATATCCGGAGCGCGGGAAACGTCCGGATAAGCACGGATAAGAACGGATCACTCACGGATCGCACGGGACGGACACAGACTGCAGCAGGACTCTTGAGGGACATATTGGGGGATACCTGGGAACCTGTGAAAAGCCTCTCTACAACCGTAGGATCCACTGGATTCCTACAACGCGCAACTTGAAGGGTCGTCGTCGTTGCCTAGGGTGTATGGCACGCCAGCGAGTGTCGTTATTGTTGTACGAGTTCCTTGCTGTCCTTGTTGACTGGGGTCAAGGGTCATTAGCACAAGGACGACAAGGAAACAGGCATACCTCGAATGCTCACATACTGTAGTCACTTTCTGTCGAGACTATCAGCTACCCAGTGTGAAATAAACCCAAGCTGATCAGTACACCCTGCTCAGGCCCAGTACATGAAGGAGCCCGAGAACCTGGACTGGCCCGACTGAATGGTGGGCCGAGGCCATCAGGCAGCCCCACAATATCTGCAATGGCTTCATTGTGTGGGCCCCCAATATTGCAGATCGAAACAAACCATCAGGCCCAAAGTCAGAGTGTGGGTGATCATCGAGCGCAACGCTCGGCCCTGGTGGGTGAAGTATTGAAAGGACCGGGCAGGCCCGTGATTGGTGCAACACCATTTCTGGAGGGCATCTTGGGGCCGCTGAAAATAGTCAGTGAAGGGGATCCGTCAGGCCCGATCGGGATGGGACGATCGCATCGGCCGGGTCATTGGTCGGGTCCGCTGTTGGGGTCAGGATCATCGCCAGGCCCGGTAACATAACCGGTTGATTGCATCGGTCAGGCCCTCAATCGGTCGTCCCATGATAGGGTGAAGCGGCCTCTCAGGTGGAGCCTGCGGTGATCATCAGGCCCAGGCATAAAACATTAGGGGGCATCGGTCCGGCCCGAAGCAAGCGAGGCGAGGGCATCATGCGGACCCATAGGGGTCGGGCGATAGCGTTGGTCGGGCCTGTTGGGCATCTGCTGAGAGGGTTGTCGGACCCATAATGCGATGGGCGGGGCGATCGCAGGCCCCATGTCGGCTTGGTCGATGTTGTCGGGTGTGCCAGCGCATCGGGATGGGACCTGGTCATCGGGCCTGTGGCAGAGTTAGAACCAAATGTCGGTCGGGCCCCCCAACGGGGATCATTCAGCCCTCAGCCTCGCATGGTCGAAGGCATCCCGGGGCCATGAATGTGGTCGGCCTACAGGATGGGTGGGGCCGATTGTTAGCACAGTCGCAGAGAGTATCGCAGGGCCTATATGCGATGGGCTGAGAGCATCACTCGGGCCCTTTCAATGGCGGGCCCATGTGGTATCGAAGTGATCAGACGGGCCGGGCCATCGGCTGTCAATCTAATCGAGGGCATCATTGGGCCGAACATCCGATGGGTGGAAGTTAGTGTCGGGCCCGTGGCAGTTGCAAGGATTGCGTGGGCCCACAATGGATAGGTGACATCGGCGGGCCGACATGGTCGGCAACATCGGATGGGACATATACCTGATCAACAGGGTCCATTGGCCAAGCTCACCCCTTATCGATGTGACCGCAAGGCCGACCTCCCGGATCGAAGTACCCGGACAGGCCCGCCCATCACAACGAAACATGGGCGGGGGCTTCGCGGGGCCTGCGGTGCTATTGGGCTGATGCGATAATTCACTCCGGTGCGGTCGATCGAAAGGGTCGGGTGCCCCGCGCGTCAATGCGCTCACAAGGCCGATTCCTCCCGGATCGAATTCCTCGGACGGGCCCACTCGTCGCAACGAAACACGGCCGGGGGCCTCGCGGGGCCCACAGTACCATTTGGTCATGGTGATCATTCGGCCCAGACCTGGCATGATCCGATGCAGCCGACCAACCGACAACGATCATCCAGGCCGGAAGAAACAAACGAATGATGGACGGCCTAGACGACAGGGATGCCGAGACAACCTTGGCGGTATCAATCTTCAATTCCCGTTTGGGTATGTGGCGACGTTGAAGATGCTGGGGAGGCCGAGGGAGGGATATGCTACCGAAGGCCCATTTTGGCGTCGGCTTCTTCGTCGACGGAAAGGGCGTATTTCCGATCGTGACCAGGGCCAACAAACTCCTTCCGAATCAATTCTTCGAATCCCTTGAGAACGTAAGGTGATAATATTAGCCCGGTCGACAGCCTAGTCGGGAGCGTATTACGCAAGAGCACCCATCGGGTGTGGTTTACAAATTTGTCGAAAGCATTATTGGGGGTAGATTCAAGTAATTTACAACTCGATCATCTACACATGAAAGTTTTACAACCCAGAAATCTATGACAGGGATGTGAGCACCAAGTCAAACAGTCGCAGCAGAT
The DNA here is from genome assembly GCA_003316375.1 of Tylopilus plumbeoviolaceoides. Classification (NCBI taxonomy): domain Eukaryota; kingdom Fungi; phylum Basidiomycota; class Agaricomycetes; order Boletales; family Boletaceae; genus Tylopilus; species Tylopilus plumbeoviolaceoides. The sequence goes on from QFES01000554.1 coordinate 3,403, forward strand.
TCAGCTGTTGTTTCAGCGACTCTCTCTGTTCTTGTGAGGCGGAGAGAAATTTATACATGGTCCTTTTTAGTGCCTCCTGGCGCTCAGCCGTTTGAGAGCTAGGACGAGTCGGGTAAGACGCCATGGGGTTTCGTCCATTGAGCTCCATTAGTCGGGCCATGTCTGAGAATGCTGGCATGACATTAATGTATGTCCGCATACATTATCCGAAGAAATCTGACCGAATGTCTCGGTATTCGCTACTTCAATGCCCTGTCGGCGCCATTCTTCCCGAACATGTCGCCAGGCGGGATGCTCTGTCATTCGGATATGACAATCGTGTTGATTGTAGAATCAGGGACATACTTACCTTCACCCAACGATTTTTCCAGCCGACTGATTCGTCGGGCCCTGACCGTTGCATCCAGGTTCTCTATTGCCCACTTCGGCCAAGCCGAAGATGTCGGCGAGAGCGGAAGATCTTCGATGGCAAATTCTACATTGGCCCTCCGGGCGACCGAAGATCTATCGATCAGTTCCACGGAACTATCTCTCTCCCTCTGGCTGTTTTCCCGGGGTGGTGTGGGAAACGGGCCATCGATGATTTCCACCGAGTCGCTGTCCTCTTCTTCGGACCCAACAGGTGGAGACGGTGGAACCTCAATCTGTGACAGACCATCCATGATGGCATCCTCGGGCATCTCTGTATCTGAAGATGGTGAAGGTGGGATTGAAATGTCCACCAACATGTCGGCCATTGCATCGTCATGGACGGCAATTACTGAGGACGGCGAGGGTGGAATGACGATTCCCTTGAGTGTGTCGGACAGTGCGTCGCCCTGAAATGCCATTCCGAGCGGGTTCGGATTGAAGCCACTAGCACCGGCGGGGGGCGAGGAAGGAATTTCGACGTCTTCAAGTACATCCATCAAGGCATCGTCCTCGGCCTGGTTGATGTTGTCGGCACGAACACCAGATATTCTCGGAAGCCAATCTGCCATGAATCAGAGCGTCGATGTCCGGCATAATCCGTCAACAATGGGTACGTACCATGTCCCCTTTCGGCACAAGGATTGCTATCATCAGAGGATAACGGAGTGTTGACTTGAATCGAACGGTCAAATAGGCATCATCATGGAGAGATGCATGTTGACTTACAAGGACTGACGAATCAAACTTTCTTCCTAGGGTGAAAACCGGGATGATTCGACATGTGTATACAAATGATGATGACCCGAAGACCCTGGTTATGAGAAGACCGCTCCTGTAGAGTACCGACACTTCGGGACGCGGGGAGTTCGGCGTGGGAATCGGGGTCCACAGAGGTGTCCACAACGGACTAGCTGAGCGGAGTCCATCCGCGCAAAACAAACAAACATCCTGCCCAACCACGACCTCTGCGTGTCCAGTATCGCCCACATCCTCACACCTTAACAATGTCGCAACAAAACACATTGTTCGAGCAAAATATCGTCAATGCCGCGGCAAGACACATCGGTCGCATCATCTGACGAGATGTCGCGTGCAATGATGCCACCGGTCAGGATCTTTCGCTTAGGTGGGTGAGTGCGGTGCAAAGTCTCAGGAATCAATTGGTACATCGTCGAATTCATCGGCTGCTATCTCGTTCTCATCACGACGCATAACTACCTCGCAGGACATGGTTCACGATGTGGTCACCCCCAACGCTCTAATCACCAACATCCCGCTTTTCGTCGTCGCAGCCGACATCGCCATCGCTAACATGGGGGAAAGACGTTGGCCGAGATGGAGAGATATCATCAACGGTGATATTTCCCTCCGACCCGATCACCCCTGGCTCCGGCCCAATTCTTCCACAGATCCGTTGTCTTTGGATGCTGATACCCCCACAGATGAAACAGAGGAGGACGAGGAAAACGGGGGAAATGCGAACGAGGAGGCGGCTAAAGAGGACAAGGACAATCGCGGCCGACAACCTTCGGCAGGTCGGTCAGCCACTGCCTCCCGTGCCGGTCTCAAAAGCGGGGAAAGGGCTGAATCGGCTTGATCGCGCGACGACAACCGAACGAAAGGCCAGAGCGAAGGCAAAGGCAAGGCGTGGGCGCCCCCGTGTGTGGATGAAAACAAAAGCAAATCACAGGGAAAGGACAAAGGCAAGGCACGGGCTCTCGAATCAGACGACGAGAAGACGAAATCGCGTGGCCGAGGCGCACGGGTGGAGCGGGCGCCCACATCTTCCGATGACGACGAAATTGACACAAGACAAGTCCGCTCGGGCCAGAGGAGTGCCGAAGGCAAGGGTAAACGGGTGGCGCGGGCCTCCGCATCGTCCGATGACGATGAGAATGAGGAGACACAGCCCCCCTCCAGCCAGAAGGTTCGGAAGAGTGTCGGGCCCGCTCAATGCCGAATAGGAATGACGGCCCGGCTCCATCGGCGACCCAACAACCGTCTCAACCCGAGGAAGGGGACGATGCACCGAGGGGATGATCCCGCACGCATGCCGAACCTACGCGTGGATCCGGACGAAGTAAAAGCCAGGCCCGCTCTTGTTTGCAAGCGCGTGCAGGAAATCCAGAGATGGTGGAGGATGAGGATGAACTCATCACCGAGCTCCCCTGCGACCGATGCGAGCAACGAGGAAAGACCTGCGTCGTCAAGAACAATCCAAAGGTAGCCGCCTGCAAGTCTTGCCATCACTCGAAACTCGCCTGTAGCTTCGTCAAGAAACGCGCCAGATCACCTTCGCAACAACCTTCGAAACCGTCTCAATCGAGGGTCCATCCTCCCCCTCGTGCCATCGATAGCACGAAGACATCGGGACAGTCCCAGATGAAAACCCGACGCCGGCAGACCCCCGAGCCCATTCCGTCCACCTCAAAGGCAGCCGCTACATCAAGGGAGATGTCGTCACCGCCGGCCAAGCGACAGAGGCGGAAAGTGCAGAATGCGACTCCCGGTCGCTCGGAAGCACCCACGCCGAAAGCCCACGGAGAGGGCTCCAAAGTGGTCATCATCCCGCCACAAGAGCGGACTGCGACATCATCTCGGCCGAAACCAATCGGTAAGTCATCACAGTCTCCCTGCAAAGTCTGCCTGAGTTATTCTGATATAGTCATCGATGCAGTTCTCATCCAGTCGAGTCGTAAAAGCCGTGAACCCCACATCGTCCCGATCACGCCGTTGCGGCCCACACCGTCGGCCGCGCAGGACAATGCATCCGGTACCGCCGCCCTGCAATATCAGGAGTTACAACGACAAAATGAGCATTTGCGACAGCGCGTTGAAGCACTGGAGAGCGGGCTGAAGACCATGGGCGAAGTGATCCAGCGAATTGCGCCCAGGAGCTTGTTTGGTGAGCCGCAGATCAGGTTTCCCTTCGACAATGTCCCCCCCATGTCATCCGGTCGAACGGAACAGTGAGAGGATTCCATGGCTGCCGACCCGACATCCAGGTCTAGTCGGGTTTCCATGCAGCCGAGCGAGGAACGCGGGTCGACGTCCGGAGAAGCGGACTACCGATCCACAGAGCCGAGCGAGGAACAAGGTTCAGCCTCGACCCCCCCACAATCGCGATCACCGTCAGCACCTCCCGCCTCCTCTCCGACTCCCCGGGGAAAGATTGCGCCCAATCGGCCAATCGAGTCACCCACCACCCATATGCAGGTTATCCGTCGGCCGGACATGTTGGTCATCCAGTCGACCACTGCCGTCTCTGCGTTGGCCGAAGAAGATCATTATTCACCCTTATTCTCCCCCGTCGCATCTCCCGCCAATCGTTTCGAAGAGGTCGTTGAGGAAGACAGCATGGATAGCAGTGAGCAGGAATCGGGCGAGACGGAATGGTCCGGAGAAGGTCCGATGGACGTCGAGACCGGATTGGACGAATAGTCTTCCGTTGTGTCGCCAGAACTAACTCGGCATTTTCAATTTGTACAGCGGTTCTGTATTTGTATATACGGTCAATCAGGCCCAAATGTGACTATTTCCGAGGAATCTTCGGCCTCAAAGGGGAGACAAAACCGCCATCGGCCCGCTTTGGCGCACGGCGGGCCCGACTAGACTTCCGAGGCGTTTCTGAATTCAACAACTCATCTTGATTCGAATCCATGCAATTGGCTGTTGCAATCGGAGATGTCTCGGGGACTTGGATAGTTGTGTGGATAGTGATTCGCGGTTTCTTCATCTTTGGAGCATTGGTATCAACCCTAGAACTGTATGTTCTCTTCCCGATTGCCGGCCGATGAGTGTGCACAGCGTCATGTCTATTACCTGCATTTTCACCCTCGCAATGAACTGGTTCATTTACTGCCGACCTCATATTGACTGGTTGCACTTTGGTCGTGTCGTCGGACACTGTATCGCCATGGATTGAATGCTCCCGAATCAGCAAATAATGTAAACGTACCCTGGGCGGGATTGGGCCCCGATACAATGGGTTTCTTGAGTGCGGATTTCAGTGGGGGCTGATCGGCTCCTCGGGGGCCACCCCGGTTCTTTAATGTCTCTGGTACTGGATGATCTCAGTTTTCCACAGGAATCGGCCGGGAATGAGTACACGTTACCCTTCACGTCGTCACCATCCCGCAGACGTACCGGCTGCTCGCCTATAGTAGATTTAGTGGGAGGCCAATAATCTCCATTTTCCTTTGCGATACCTATAACCGCAATGAATCAATCACACAATCGGAATTGATACGGCCGAGAAATAGACGAACCGTCTATTACACATGACTGTCGATCGATGTTCGGCTGGGTGTGATAGCCGGATGGGACTCTTGTAGGACCTTCGGAGGCCAACCTCTTCATGTTTCGGGGTATGGCTTTGGACTGCAGGCCGGACGGACCGGGTGTAGGCTGCTGAACGGTGGCCGATTTGTTCTTTATGTTCCCGAAGTTGTCACCGCTGGCAATCGTCGTGGATGTTGTTCTCGGCCCCGGCCCTGAATATCGGCTTTGATCCTTGTCGGAATCGAACGGTTCCGAAGCATTTGGGGTATGCCTCCCTATGGGTCGGATGGTCGGCCCTCAGAATAATAAGATAGCCAAAGGACGTACGAATTTCGATCGGCCTTGGCTTTGAGCCGGCGGTAGGATTCCTCGGAATCAGCCTTCCCTGCATTACCTCCTTGGATAGGGTCGGAACTTGTTCACCTGATGTATGACCCGGGGCTTGTACCTTCCTTTGGTGTGAGCTTGCGGTAATATTGGTCGGCAATGGCTTTCGTGGAATTTCCCTTTCTTTCCCTTTCAGACTGGGACGGGCCGGAGGAGATTCCGCAACCTCGGCAGGCGGAACATCGGTGCATATGATGGGCAACTCATCGGCATCGTCGTTGTCGTTGTCGTCGGAGCCTACCGGATCGTTCAGCTGTCCTTTGGAGTCAAGCCAGTATCGAAAGGCAAACACATCGTCCGGATACTTCCTCTGTCGCTTCTGGATGAAGTCCAGAAACCGACTTGATTCGTCAATCCTGAGATGGCTGGGATCGGCTGGAAACTGGAAGTCCGATGGGAGATGCCTCTCCGCAAAAAGGAGTTCTTGCTTGAGCCCGAGCTGCGTAAATGGCGCAGACTTGTTTTTATCCTTGCAAACATGTCCTACACCATATGATGACCCATTGTATCAACAAATGTGCAGTAGTTTGGGAACATATGGTAGTGAGCTGTTAAAAAACCCCTGATCATGTCATGCATCGCCTCCCGACTTTGATCCGGAACATCGGGGATCCATATTTTCCCGGCGGTATCGGTCACGGATCGGACTCGTTGGTCCCTAGAGAATAGCTTTGGCTTCTTCGGCTTCGCCGCATTGCTTGTGGTGCCGACAGCGTCCCCATCTTCCGGAGCAAAGTTGCCAAGGAGATATCGGTCGAACTTTCCCCGGATGTCCCCAATGGAATCGAATGTGGCACCGTTTCCAATAGTGTCATTGAAGTCGTAGCTAAGGATTCATCGGTTCAATGGGGCATATCTGGAAAATGGTGAAACTCACTTGTGTGAAAATATCTCGCCCTTCTCATCTTTCCATCCGGTAAGCATGACGATCCTAATCCCACCCTTCCTCCACATCTCTTCGGCAAATTGTTTCATGAATTTGATCGCGCCCTTCTGTGCAAACCTGCGTCCGGGCCAACCAGTAGATCAGAATCTCAGAACCTGAGTGTGACGCTAAATGATAAATGACCCATCACCTTGCCTTAGCTTCCTCGGTTGCGCCCCGATTATTCCATATTTCAGCGGTCCTTTCCGCCTGCTGCCACTCATTTGTGCTGATACCTTCAATCAATTTGGTCAATGCAGGCTGGTAGAACTTTATATTCGCTGATCCTCCTTCGGCACCAAACTCCTCTTTGATAATCCGCCGTAGGTCTTCTTTATGGGTCTCCCGTATTACGGTTCGGGCTGTCCATTTCGGGCCGAGCCGAAATTGATTCTGTTTCTTTGCTCTTCCTCGGGACCGCATCCAGGTCCGGTAGATCTGTCGGCTTCAGTGGACTTGCCTCGGTGAACTTTAACATCCACTTCTTACCTTTTGTTGATTTACCCATTCGTCTGATGACATACCGCAGTGAACTTCCATCTCCCTTGCTGTTGCAATGATCCCTAGCCAGCATTTCCTCCGTTCCTCTGTTGTCCCCTCTCTCCACTCCTCCAATTTCTCTTCAAGCAACTGTAGGACCTGTTGAGGAATGTTGTCGACTTCCCTTGGAGCCTGCGCGTCAGCATGAGCCTTCTCCACTGCACTTTCCTCTGCGTCTTCTTCATTTTCTTCTCTTGACTCCTCATCTTCAACAGCTGAAATGTCGGCCAACTGCTGAGTGAAGTCCTCCTGCTGACCCTCCTCTGTGTCCGTAGGCTCCCATTCAATATCAGGCATATTTTGGAGTGAGGTGGGGAGATGCAGGAGTAATAATACTTCTGCAGAGATGTGTCAGGTCCGGCGACTGCTTGCCGATCCCCTTGAGGAAGCTTCGGAACGCCTGGTCCTGTCAGGTAGGGTGACCCCTTGCCGATCCCCTTAAGGAACTTTCAGAATGCCAGGGTAGCCTATCCACATTGCGCGGCAGGTGTTCGCAGCACCTTAATTCAGTAATCCCAAGCAACATGAAAATGGAGATGATGAGATGTACTGCCAGGGCCGAGTCGGATGACCACTTGCCGATCCCCTTATGGAAGCCTCGGAACGCCTGGTCCTGTCGGTGACCACTTGCCGGTCCCCTTAAGGAATCTATGTTACGTTTTCATTGCAGCACATATAGCTATATAAGTGTAGCTTTGCGAAATTGGAAGGCCGAGAATCTAAGATGACCTGGCCAGACCGTCCGATATTGGCAGTGGCGATCGGATGTTGTGGTGTGCCGAACCGATTATCTACCCGGCTATCGGCTGTGGCGGCATCTGCTCTCGGAATGACGTTATGTAGACCCAGAACAATCGACTCCATACATGGACAGGTCCTATGATATGTGATTACGGAATCCCAACCGTGGCCTGGACAGCACAGATTGCGGTATTGACAAAGAGGAACACCACTTCCAACTCACTGCCCAACTGTGAATATGCCAAAACCCATGAAGAGGAGAAAAGTGAATCCAACCAAAGTAACCCATCTTACAATGATCAGCAAGAGCACGCCCCATGCTTCTTCATCCACTCGATTGATCAGAGACCCAGATAAGACACCCAGCCAATTGGACACCACCCATTCACACATAAAGCCATCAATATCATCGGCCATAAAGTCATCCTCCTCCTCACCTATCAAGAATGCAAATATCACTTCACATGTATTGTTTGACTCGGACGACACTCACATTTTTGATCAACAAGATGGAGGAATTCAAGGTGGATCATTGAGACCCCTCAGGATATCTCCGACAAAGGTGCGAGATCCGGAGTCATCATCTTGTCTCTCCTAAGACAAAAAGGACAGACATCCAATGACTATCTGAGAGAGTGGCTAAAACACAAAGATAAATATCTCAAGGTCCTTCTCGATTTGGAGGCCCCTCCAGAGGAAAGGCAATGCTCAGTATGCACCAAGGCCGATGGTATTTACAGATGTCCTGATTGCTTCGGACAACCCGTGTTCTGCACCTTTTGCTGCCGGGAGCAACATCGTCGGCAGCCATTCCATCGGATCGAACAATGGACAGGGTCATTTTTTGAAGATTGCTCTTTGCTCATGGTATGCACATTGGTATTTGGAAGGTTACATTACCACTTACCGAATGCCAGACGGGTTTCGAACTGTGTCTCGGTCATGGCGGACATCCATGTCCCGCATCTCTAAAATCCCACAAGAATCAACCAAAGGAATCGGATGATGGATGGGAGGACGTGGATGGGATCCCTCTGCATCTCCGACCACCAACCAACAAAGATTACCTGATTGCTATCGACATCTCCGGAATCCACTTCCTTACGATCCGGTATTGCTGTTGCAACAATGCAGCCGAACCTTTTATCCAACTCTTGCGGTCCAGATTATTTCCATCCACTATTCAGCGCCTGAGAACCGTGTTCACCTTCCGTGTGCTCGATGACTTCATCCGAGACAATCTAGAATGCGGTACCTCCGGACTGAATTATTTCAGCAAACTTCGAAGGATTACGTCAAATGTGTTCCCTCACGCCTTACCTGTATGTTCGCACAGAGGATGTAACCCGCGCTGATGAATCCTGTGGTAAACAGGACCGATATTGGGATCTACTTCGGGTTGCAAGACAATGGAGGCTGTTGAAGCTGCTGAAATGGGCCGGTTTCGGACATAGCTCGGAGAGCCCAAAGGCAGGAGAATTGGCCTTGTTTTGCCCTACCTGTCCACAGCCAGGCGTTAATATAGCGCCGACACAATCCAAGCTATCCGAGTACGTGCCAGTGGCCTCATTCAATTAAGGAGCTTCCTGAGGACCCTGACCATTCCAGCTGGAGGTATACTCGGACATTTGTAATGGACGGCAATTTCAAAGCAGAGCATATGCCTGATCGACGCGCAGATGATCAGGTCTGGTTGATGGATGGTCAGGGATACATGGTCGGAAAGCAGAAATACAAAGATTATCTGAAGGCCACACCGTATCATTTCGAGGTAGGCAATCAATCGAACCCGATATCCCTACACCGCTGCCTAACGACTGATGGTACACTCCTTAGAGATCTGCGTGCAACAACCATCGGGCCGTCAACCAGGCGAATACAGGACGCAGCAAACTTGAGTCTACTGGAATCGGAGCGACAGCATGTGCCCGACATGGTTGCTTTGTACCTCATACCGTGGTGGACTTTCAAAAGGGAGAACGGTAAGTGAATTCAATCAACGTGATCATTTCGGCGGCTAATCTATTGACCGACAGGCAGGTTAACATGGATTACTCATTGGCTCATGCACTCAACTACAACATGGAAGGGATTTCCAAAGTGATCAGCTTTTACGATGTCAACTGCTCATACATGAAGAAGCTGCGAAGGCGTTTGTCAAATAATTCATTCATCCGAATTCGGCCCGGGTTAGGCATCATTCCGGGCATCGGTATTTGGCATGCCCATGGACACCGGTCCGAATGTTATTCTCGGTTTGCTCCATTATTTATCCCCACAGCTGGGTGGGTGGATGGGGAGGTCATTGAAACTCTCTGGTCCATACTGAATATCATTTCGGCTTCTACCCGTGGAATGAGTGGCTCCCATCGGCAAGAATTTCTTGATTTTCAAATGACTGATTCAAACTTCATGAAGATGATACGTATGTGTAAGCAAAGTTTATCTTATCAGACTTCGGATGCAAACGCAAACCAAATACCCACCTGACAGCTCAATCACTCGGACGAAAACTGACCAGGGCAAGGACGGCTTCGGCAGAGGCATCCACGGCATGGCGGGATCTTGATGCATCCGTCACGGCCGATCAGCGAGAAGAATGGCTAAGACAAGAAACCTGCGCCCAGGAACGAAGAGAATCCGACGTATCTGCTATGGATATTTACGACCTTTCGCTACCAAAGGGTACGTGCTACGCAGAAACATGGTAATATACAATGATCATTCATTCCCGAATAGGTCCGACCATCCGGACTGTCGAGCTGGACCTCCTGCACGGAAGTTCGAAGCCAGAGCGGAGTAAAGGTGCTATGACTACATGGGTCGCACGGGGCATAAAGCTTCAGGAGGCCCAATTGACACTTGGAAAGGACATGCGGCAGTTGGGATCGCATCCGACCGAGCTTCAGAAACTCACAATCGCAAGGCGTGCGGATCGTTTGTCATCCGATATTTCCCGATTCTTATCTGAAGGGAGAGGCTATATCAGATCTCCCGCTGGGGATTTGTCGTCGGATGAGGAAGTCCAGGCCGATGAAGTGCAGATACATTTGGGGGATAACACAACCGCCTTACCAGGCGATGCGGACGAAGACGAACTCCTGGACGGGCTGGGTGCGCAACGTCCTGATCAGGTCGGGTTACCCCTGCCCTCGGTTCTCGGAAGGGCAAGATGCCTCGAGCTCGGACTGGAAGACCTGCCGGATGTTGAATTGAAATTGAGGGTAGGGCAGGCAAATGATGTTCTGCACAAGATCCGTCTACTGTTGGCTGAGAAGAGTGTTCTATTCCGTACCAACGTCCGGCATGCATCAAATCAGGCAAAAATGACTCGCGCCTGGGATAAAGTTCATTCCGTCAACCATGCGATCGAGCGCTATGCCGCGATCTATCAGCAATGTCGAAAAGCTATGATTCGGCTCGGCGCGGCAGAGGCAACCCTAACACGGTATAAAGAACTTAGGCAGGATGAACTCAAGGCAAATACATCAGCCATGTGACCGAACGACAGGGGACTGCGTTATGAGCGGCTGCCTTGGTTCTGGAATATGGATATCCCCCATGATATAGAGTCAAGTGGCTGGATGTCGGAATGTACGTATTTCTGTCATTCCATTTGTCTGGTGATGTCTCCATTGTTGTATAGTCTTCCGGGTTCATTGGCTGCGTGCGAAGGCAACAATGGACAGGTGGGCGGAGGAGGAACAGCTGCTTATGTCCGAATTCGAATGGACTGTTGCCTTTTTCAGGCACCGTATGGATGTCTGGCAGGATCACCTTGCACGAAGCCAGGAGGTTGGAATGATCGGTGCTACCTGTTATGCGGCTCGGCAGCGCGCCATATATTCTTGGCTCCGAGAAGAGACACAGGCCAAATGGGACTCGTTGCTTCGTGCTGATTCACGGTCAGTGGAAAGCAGTCCGTAGATAGTCTATAAGTCCGCTTTGCACATACGACCGATGTAACATTTGTCAGTTTAATCCGGCACCCCAGATGGTTTTCCGATCACCGCGTTTCGGCCGGGCTTTAACTTATGCGTCCGGACGACCTTCGAGGCTTGTTGGTATGCGCGCTCGGCGTATTCCGAGAGTGACAATTTGTTCCGATTTCAATGGCCAAATGAAATGCAGTTCTTTCCGTCACACGCTCATTATGGAGAACAACAAAAGCAACAACAACGCAAGCCATACAGCCTTGCCTACTATTTCACAGACTGCGCTGCATATGGTGATGTACTATTGTGGCTCCGTGCTTGTCCTCCCTCAAGCTGGCCCGAGAATTGGCAGGATGAGTTACAGCAGGAGGTGGTGGGTGCGATTTCGGCCTCGACTTTGTTTTTGGTTCTGAATTTCGTTACAGGGTTGTTTCTCGGAGCTGCTTGCCTTGTATTCCACAAGACAGTCATGCCCGCCACCGATCCCCAAGTGCTTTGTGGCACTTCACGACACCGCCAACACCGAACAGCTCTCGGCGGATTTGAGGCGACTGGAAGATGACGACTTCAGCATGGTTGACAGCATTCCGACACTCCTTCCAAAATGGCATCCCACCAGTTCCCTTCAGCCATGCGGCTTCAAGTTTGCATGGTGGTTTCCCTCCCCGTTGCCAGTGGGCGAGCAGCGCGACCGACCAGCGGTCATCTATGACTTTGGCGCTGAAATCACCGAAGCGTCGGACTACTTCATGGTGAGTCGTATGTCACAGATTAGGGTTCTAGCTCACCAGGACAGGGAGTATGGCCGTTGGAGGGGAAGGAATCTCCTCTTGACCGAAAGCACAGAGCTGGGAAGAGCGGATCCCTGGAGTTCTTGATGGATTTGCTCAGCAGGAACCACTTGGACGCTGTGCTAAACGAGTGTCATTTACAAGAATACAGCAACATCATGCATCAGATCATGGTCTCAGATACCGACGATGAAAAAAATGAATACAGCTATTCATCAGCAGACCAGCCTCCCTCTGTCCAGTGTTGTCCAGTGTTGGCCAGTTGACAGCTTGTCCAGTAAGCCCCAGTAATGTACCTAATTGGCAAGCAGTGTCTAGCCTGCTCCAGGTAGCACCCAGCCTGTTCTATGCTGTACCAGTCTGGAGGTGCATACTATTTATATCCTACTTCTGAACATGCAAAACCTCATACAGCCTGTGACAGCACAAGACAGCACAAGACAGAAATGACAGGACAAGACAGAAATGACATAACATTCCACACTACATGACATATAAGGAAAGTCGAAGATTTGAGATTCCAGGGATGAACAACACAGCATCATATCTAACTTGAATCTAGATCAACCTCGAAACCAGTGGTTGAAGCCATCGCCCCACCACCATTCCTGATTTGGACAAGAACCATGTCAGCGAATGTCAATGGATAACCAATCACGTACTTTCCAGCTTTGGCCCACTGAACACGCAGCGCCTTCGTCTTCTTGCGGTGGATGGGACTCATGTCACATTTCCCCATGAGCCCAAGGACATCGGTGTAGACATCAACGTAGATATCACGTTTAAATGTGACTTCCTTTCCCTCAATGGCAACTTCATCGAGCGCGAGCTTTATCTGAAATCGGTTAGTCAACATGATTAGCACAATCAGCATATATATATTCAAGTTACCGTGGTGGCTGCAAGTGCGACGGCAGTACGAGGAACCTCGGCTCCAAATACTTCGGGAAATAGGTTGCCCATGGAGTTTAAGCTGGCGTAGAAAAAATCAATGATGAGGCCGGAAAGCGCAGGGTGCGCAAGGTTGTTCGTGTGACCCTGACAAGACTGTCAGTTTTCCATCACTGGGCATCCGTTACTCACCTCCTCGTCCATTCCATGTTTCAGAAACGCTCCCCGATCTAGGAGTCCCTTGGCGACATCGGCATTGACGGCACATTGATTCTCGGGGTCCCATTCATATCGTTCCCGAACGAAGAAACGCGCTTTCTTTTTGAGAGACGAGCGCCAATTGCCAATGTCTTCCCAGAGCTGAGATCATGTTAGAAATTTGCATATGTATCGTGTTGAGTACTTACGAGCTTAGTTATATCGATTGTATATTGTGGCCACCATCCTTGTAGCCACATCAGTCAGTCCCAGAATCAATCGTAAATGGCACTCACCCTCTGGTATGACCAACCCTTGGCTGCGACGCTCGGTCACGGCCTCATCCATGTACTCACTGGCCTTGGTGTTGAACTGTGGGCGAATAGGGAAGGAATTGATGGACGCCAGATCGCAATGGGAGAATTGTTTGGCGCGCTCGATGATGTCGCGAATGGCGGGGGGATAAAAATTCAGTTGGGACGGATCTCCATTTCCCGACTGGTTGCCGGACCTGGAAAGGCGGGATGTCGAGTTAGCACGAG
>QFES01000558.1:0-19418 GCA_003316375.1 Tylopilus plumbeoviolaceoides
ACCCTGCAGATATGATCTAATTTGAATTGCAGGTTCGGATAGGGAGTCTTGAAGACCAGGCGTGATCGCGACTGGCCAGGAGGTCCGGACGCCATCGTCGCCGGCCCACCCGGATATCGCATTCGGATGGCGCGTAAAAGAGGGGAAGGAGGAAAAAAGGAACTCACTAGTCGCCGGATCAGCCCAGGAAAAACTCATCTATCAAGGCTAGCTCGAAATGGTATCACTTATGTAAATGTTTCAATTCGTACAAGTTTTTTGGCGACAAGGATGTTCCCGAGGCTCCCTCGGAAGGTAAGAAAGATGCGATTATATGTTTCGAAAAAGAGAAGAAAGAATGGACAAAGGGAAGACATGCCATACAAGGGGAAGTAGGAAGCATGCCGGTCAGAGGGAATCAGGTGCTGATGGCAAGGATACATGACATTAGGAATCTCGTCTTCTGCGGTGGTGGGAGAAACCCGAGGAGACTGCACCCGTGTAGCCGGTGGTAGAATCTAGAACAAACGAAATGAAAAGGCATCTTTTTCTGCAGGGATGCTGAAGAGTGGTTGCAAGAAGCGAGAAACAACTAGTGAGTTTAGGTAAGTCAGGTAAGTCAGTGTAATACTACTAATAATACTGATACACGCAGTGTTTTCGATCCTTCCCCCTATCCCGGGTTCATCAAATCAATGTGGACCCGAGAAAGCGGACCCAGGATTGGACGATGGATGCGGTTGGCCTTCACCATAGTAGCTGTGCGTGGGTTCCGTCGAGTGAGCCGGTAATCTTTCAGGTCCTTGCGTCGGGCTGGGGAGGAAATTGGGAGGCATCGAAGATTGGCTGTGATGCGGCGACGAATACATCGATTGCCCAGGGTGATGATGGCCGCCAAGACTGTGCGACGCAAATGGGCTTGCGGACATCGGAACCCCAGATGGTATGTAATGTGCTGCCTGGCTACCGTTCCCAGAGTGGTGTCCTTGCCCTGGAACATACGCCATTGAATGTCTCGATTGGGGAACATCAAGGCCACTTGACCCGCCATGATACTGGTGTGATGATCTGGGTGGCATTCCGACAAGATGCCGGTTCGACCCAACATAATCAGTCGACGAGGGCGCATGGTTCTGGTTGGACGGCGGCATCGCCTGGAGTGACATGGGGTGGTACAATTGCAGGGATTCCTGAGGAATGGAGGTGCGACGCGAAACGGGCTCTAGCAACGCAGCCGTGGATGGTGTGGTCCGCGATGTAGGGGGGTATGGCGATGATGTGGTCGGACCTGACGCCGCCCTGTGAGCGGGTGCTAAGATTCGGCGGCGTGCCTGGCGGCGTTCCCGTAAGTCTCAAGAGCGGCGCAGGAATGATGGGTGGCTCACATTTATCATCCAATTAGAAACCTGGCTCATGCTCAAACCGGTGGCATGACATAGCTGTTTTTTCTCTTCCTCGCTGGGGTATGGGTGATCCGAATGGCGATGCAACCAAGCTTTAAGATAGTCCGTCGTCTCCTTGGGGAGCTTTCCACGTTTTTTAGTAGGGCGGTCGACAAGGGTCGAAGAAGGGACCGTCTGCGGTGGCCGAGACGGGGGCGATGATGGCGGAGGCACCGCCGAAGGGGTAGGCGGGTGGGACGGAGGAAGGGACGCTGACGAAGAAGTGTAGGCAGGATTGCTGGGGGGCAACACGAATTCCTGATTTGGGAAGGACCATTCTTCGGATTTATGAGCGCCAGCGGGGTAGGGTCGACTGATGGGTGCGTTGAAAGAAGAGTGGCGCAAACCGTCTTCATATTTGAGTGGCGCGTTGAGGGGATGACCCGGGGTCGAGCCAGCACGGGTGATCGTGGAAGGGGGATTGGACCACTCATCGGAGTCGACGTACGGGCCTTGCTGGCGCAAATCAGGGGTGAGGGGAGATGCGAAGGAAGACATCTGGGATGCGGAAGCGGGCGCACTCGGAAGAGAAGATTGGGAATACGGCGAAGATTCTGAGTAATTATAATTAAGACGCGGTTTCTCTGCAGAGTTGTCTTGGGTATCGGCAGAGGGAAAGTGGTATGTGAGGGAACCGGGTTGATTGGCGGGTAGGTGGGATCTGCGGGAAGCGGACTGTGGATACGGGGATGCCCTAGAGCGGGTATTCGAGGCGGAATCGGAGGAGATGCTCGGGAGGGCTGTGCGACGGATATCGTTGCGGAAGGGGTCTTCGAAGGTGGTGAAGATGGAGGGGAGCTGGACCTTGGGGGTATTGTCGAGGGCGGGATCTGCGAGGTGCTTATCGTCGAAATTCCAGGCGTTGGGGTCGTCGGTGCGAGGCCTGCTGGAGTTGTCTGGCTGGGGAGAGAGGGAGGGGGAGGGAGGCTTTTTGTCGCGAAGAGAGGGGATGCTGCTCGTGTCAGTGTCTGGGGTGGAGGTGGACATTCGTCGTTGGGAGAGCTCAAGGTCGGGCTCGGGACTGCGGTGAGACAGTTACCAATTAGGACACAAAAAAAGCGGAGAAAAAGGAGTGGGGTGAAAAAAAGAGTCGGAGCGGTGTGGAGAGAGAGACCCACTAGATGGCCGGTGAGCTGTGGGGTGACAGGTCGTCGGCGAATGGGACGTCGTTTTTGGGATCAGCGCTGTTGGGAAGGAGCGGGATGAGCGGAGTGGGGGCAAAGGCGAGAAGACGAAATGGAATGATGAATGATGAAGGAGCGTGACAGGTCGATCATGATAGATCGTGGCATATGACACGCGCTTACGAAGCAAAGAAAGAAAGAGAGAGCGAGGACGCACAGAGAGAGTTGGTACTGGGCGAGGTTGTAGGACGAGACGGGGAGGAGGGGCGAGTGCTGCTCGATCATGAGCGTAACAGTGGGGCAGTGGAGAAAAGGGGAGGAGGGGGAGGGGGAGGGCAGGGCCGGGTCTTTAAGGGGAGGGACTCGGGCGGGGAGGGGGGATGAGGTGCCATAGGTTCGGTGCGTTGGGTGGTATGAAATACGATCGCTGTGCAAGGCACTCAAAGAAAGGTAATTAGCCCTGGGAAGCTTAACGTTTGCCGGCAACGTTCCGACGCTTTTTCATCTCACCATGTGCGAGTCAATCCCGCGAGAGGCCGTTCTCGGTAGCGAATAACGTCCGCCGTCCTCCTCCTTCGACGCAAAACTAACATCGCAGAAGCGAGCCTTGGTGTCAAATCAATCACTCTTCCACCCTTCCAGGCTCGGGCCCGTCTTCCCTGTCTTGCTCCTCCCTCCGTGCCCCATCGCAACCGGGATCATCATATCACAGCCCACAAATGGCCATATGAACACCATCCTCGCCAGGCCCTTCGAGCACACCGTTTCAGATGCGTCTCTTTTCAATTTTTGCCCCGTCCAGGCACGTTCACGCGAGCGCGGGGCCTCAATTCGTCGTCTCGGCCGCTCGATCGGTCACACCTCCGAACGCCCGGCCCCAAGCCCGGCTCCAATCTGCCGCTTGGCGTAACCCCCCTCCAAAAATTTTATCATGTGGTAAGTCGTAACAAATTATTATCAGATCCGTAACATCATCGCATGACCAAATCAAATCACATCAAGTCATGTGTGCAAGGCATAATCTGTCATCATCACCGTCCTCCTCCCATATCGGTATCCCTCCCACTCTTCTCCCCTTAATCTTTCCCTTTCCCATGATCCCCTGCAGTAGCTGATTAGCCTTTGTCCGTTCCTTCTCCGATACCTCCACCCCGTCTAACATCCGGATCCGTGGGCATGCTCGCATGACAAGCCCCCGATACGCAAGGCGGCCGACGTACGCGTCGTCCGGGAGGTCCCGCCGAAACTTTGCGTCTAATTCTTGCCACCCACATTCACTCCCCTTCTCACCCCTGCGCCTCATACCACTTCCGTTCTCCGATGGCTGCAATGCTCCAGGCACGTCCCGCACCAGAAGCGGTAGATACCACCCGAGCGTACTCGGATTCATCCTGCCAACACATCGGTCAGTCCCGGGTGTCGCCAACAAAAAAAGCAAGTTAATCAGGAAACTCTGGCACCAGCACAACACATCGAAACCCCGACGCGGCGTCCTCACCTCAAGTCAAGCATTTCCACATCGGGCATCCGTTGAAGAACACGGATCAGCGGTTTCGTTCCCTTTAAGCGAGATCCAATCATCGTTAGCTTCTTTAGTCTCGTGAGACCGTCCAACGGAGCAGCGTCTTCTAGGAAATTATAGTTGAGGTTCAGCACTCGAAGGTTGGGAGCCAGCCGTGCCAAGTCGCGCGGCAAACTCGTCAGCCGGCATGCCGCAACCTCCAGGTAGATGAGATTGTAACACGCCTCCTCGATGAAATTCGTTTTGAGTTTGTTGCCTAGTGAACGAGATATGAGCATCCATTCTCAAGCTTTACCCTCATCGATCTTCTCGAAGCGCTTCACATACCTGAGAGATAAAGCCGTTTCACATCCCGGAATTGGCGTATCGAGAGATGACTGCAGATCACCATCAATGGTCCCCATCAATCAGGCACCCCATAATGAAAGATCCCGTCACGTCACGTTACCGTCTAGACAATTGCGCCCACTCACAAATCACGACAGCTCTGATTACGCATCGATAAGTTCTCGAGTTTCACTAGCCGTTCCCCTTTGGTAAGACTTGCCAGCGCGTTGTTGTCCAAGTAGAGCGTGCGCAGGTTTGTGAACTGCCCCACATTGAGGCTGTGCAGACGGTTGTTACTTGCGCGTAATATGCGCAGTCTCGTCATACAGCCACCGGGATCAAGATCATCTAGTAAATTGCCGTCTTCCGAGTTGCCAAGCACATCAGCCAGGACACTTGACGACCGTGTTATCAACCCACCTAGATTCAAAACTACCAACGCCGGAAGACTCGGCGCCAGCGAGGCAACCCTGACCAACCGATTCTGGCTCAAATCGAGCATCTCTAGCCGCTTCCTACGGATTCAGGCAATGCCGTCACTTGGGAACACGGAAAGATGCGAAACGCCCTACCATCGGAACAGACCTAGGTCGACCTCGCGAATGAGGTTGCCCTGCACGCTTAGCTTCGTGAGCGTTTCCAGCTTCTGTAACCCATCCAGGCTCGTAATCCGATTGCCATCGGCCCTGAGCTCGCTTAGGTGTCGCAGACACTGAAGTTCTATTCGACGCTCATCAATGGCCCAACATCGACTGCGTACAAGCCACTTACGAGTCAGTGAGTCGATATCGTTATTGCTGATGTCAAGGTGTTCGAGATTTTGAAGATGACCAAACGATGTGATGCCCGTCAAGCTTCGATCTTTCAGTATACCTGTCACTTTGAGAAGCTCCTCTGGACGTACAGATTCGAAGCCACACAAAGCGTCCGCAAGGATGTCGGGATCCCACTCAACCATGACAGTTGATTGCGGTTTCTGTCACTTTCACGTCAGTCTACGATACGTCGTCTGTATGCACCAACGCACAACGTCAACGCATCGAGTTTGGGTAAAAACTCCTTGAGCCTTGCAACGCTGTCCAGTGACTTTTTGGATAGATCGATGCTGCTCAAGTCCTCCCAATGGGGCACAAACGGATGCACGTCAGTGATCACCTGCACGAGCTTGTCATGGGCAACTCCAAAAGAACATTCTGTTAAGAACGTTGCACTCCTTCGATCTTGGTCGGCAAAGGCGTTTTTCCTGGACATGGAGATGACGCGCCGCGAAGTCCCGTTCGACTCCACGACCGCAACTTGACTGCTCGGTCGCCGATGACCCATGAGCTGCAGCTCTTCGACATCATGTATGGGCGTTGGAGCTCTCGTCGGCGATTCATCCGAGTCGACTAACAATTGCGTTCAGTCACCATCACCTCATACACGTACGTGAAGCTTACTTGTATGTTCAAGATCTTGCATCATCTCGGCAATCCGCTTCGACCGGGCTGAAGGCGAATACACGGAAGTTTGCGTGGGCTCGGTAGAAGACACGGTGGTCTCATGATCGTCATCGCTCTCATGAGGCTTCGCGATGAGACCCCGGATTGGACCGTCGCGCTTACCGTCCGAGAAGCTGACAGATCGTCTGTGTCCCAGTCTCTGGGCGGGGGTGTGGAACTTGTCCCGGTTCGGGTCCTTCAACGCAGAAATGGGCGTCGCGCTGGTGCTTTTGAGCGCCGACTTGGGCGGCATTGGTGTTGCAAGCGCTGACGCTCGGCGAGGCGCCACTGGTGTGGCTTCGGTGGGCGCCGGCGGTTGTTGGTCGGGAGAATCGTTGGATACTTCGTCTTCCGAGTCAAACACCACCTGCGCGGGTAGGTCTTCGGGCGCTCCTGTGCCGTCTTCCTCCTCTGAATCGGACACGGTGGTGTCGTCACCGGTCTCATCTTCTGCCGGAGGGACGAGTCGAGTCACAGCCAATGAAGGACCATCAAACATGAACGAGGTCAAATCGGCTTCTTCTTGGTCATTAGCTTCTTCTTCCTCGATCCCTTCTATTCGGGTCGCGTCTTGCTTGAAGTGTGCTTCTTCTTCCACCACATCCTCTTGGGCTGCCGTCGGAACCTCTGTCCCATGGGTGACGCTCCCATCTACGCCTTCCGAGTCGTCCTCTCGCAGGCTCTCGATATCCTTGAATGGGTCCTCACTCTCGGCATCCGTTACAGAGATGTGGTCTCTCGGATCATCGCCATCGGATGAGGCCCGTGTAGAGGCTTTCATCCACTTCATAAGATCTCTGTCGTACACCATCTTCCCAACGCGCTGAGGAAGTGATGGAACATCAGAAGGCGCAATACGCGTGATATGAACGGGCCCTGCATGTTTCACGAATGAAGGCGCACTGCTCGCGGTAACGGTCGTCCCGGAAGCTGTGCTTGACGAGACGAACCGATTTAAGTCTTGATTGCTGCCTGAATGGATAGATGAAGACGGATATGAACGGGGTATTTGATTGGGTGGTTGGGGGAAGGCATCGATAAGGGGTGATGACGTGATTTTGATGCACGGGATGTCGGGTTTGGGTTCTGGCGCTGGGCTCGTGCGCTTTGTCACCGGCGACACTTCTATTTGCCATGACGCCTCAATCGACATGTTGGACATATCGACAATGAGGCTACGCTCGCGGTCATCGGAGACGGAACGAGAGAGCTTGCGAGGGCTGGTATGGAGTCGTGAAGTAGAGGAGGGGCAGCGGGAGGATCCTTTTTTGGGTGACTTCCGCCGGGTTCGTTCATGACCCCCACCTGAGGAGTGACTCCGTTGTGATTTCTCGTGCACAGAAACAGACAAATCGAAAGGCTCTTCTTCCACATTGGTATAACGAGAGAACTCCGTATCCCCGGAAAACAGACGCTTCGACCCCCTCATGTCGTCCTTGATTTGCTGCATGAGGTTCGCTGCCTGTACTCGGATAGCGAGGGAAGAGTGGCCACTTGTCGCAGCAGTGGACGACACGGTGACAGATCCGCTCCTCTCGTTGGTGATCGGCATGAGGGAGGCCCGATTGCCTGGCGTTTACAATTGGATCGCGTTGCATGCGAGGGAAGCAGACTCACCATGTGGAGGGAAATGAGATGACGCCATTGGTAGGGATTTCACCGTCGCTGGTGTCTGCGTCGTTGCATTGGTAGAAATGGTTGAAAAATCGCGTGCCTGCTTGATTTGTTGCATGAGCGAGCGCGATTCGCCAATGTAGTCCACTCGGGATATTCTTGGGCGTGATACAATCGCGCCTGCGCCTGCACCCTCGCCATAAAAGTCGGATGGGGGACTAAGCTTGATACGTTTGATGCTGCGTATAGGACTGGCGTCCGAAACGGGCGTTTCCTGTGGCTTGAAGAGAAAGCCCTGAACGGGGCTAGGAGAGGAGCCATTGTCTGGACTCCCACCAGACGTACAGTTGACGGCGATAGAGTCTACCATTGCCGAGAGGTGATCGCGTGTGAAGGTGTCATACTGAAGCTGGAATAAGCGTAGTCTTGGATCTGTCATTGGTTGATTAGCAGCAGTGTATGGGTTGCCTGGTGTGCTTTCCGCCTGCGGAAACCTGGGAACCTGGCGAGGGACAGTAAAGGTAAAAGGACCCGCTAGAGCGGGCTTGCGTGCAGCTGGCGTGGATGGAAGTAGGGCAGGATGGTCTGTAGTGGAAGCTGGCTTTGGTACGCCACAATCAGGGGTATCCGCGCGAGTGTTGGTATCCGAGTCTGATCGGCTATCACCTGGTATGAACACCTGGGACAAGCGAGAAGGTACGGAAGGTGCAGCGGTGAGTGCCAAAGTGAGTGGTTTCGGCGGCGGCGGGGATGGTGGCTCGAACATCTTCTCCAGGGCCAAGGGACTGAAAAAGTCCTTGATGCCGCCTTTCTTGATCTGTTTCCCAGGCGTCTTTGGTAGGAAAGCGGCTGCAGGCATGTCCTCCCTAATGAGAAATGTCCCTGCAGTGTTTGGGCAGGTCTCGTGCTCGTTACGCGCGGCCGGGGTCTGCAAGTAGCTGGGGAGCGGTGTCGTGAGCGAGATGGACTGAGTTCCGAACGATACGTCGTCCTCGTCGACCCATTCTTCGTCGAGATCGTCTGTCTGCCACGCCGGGCGGTCCATCGTTGGTCGTCGTCGTGTTGGTCGAATCCAACAAAGCGTCGGCGCGTTCAGCGCTTACAGACCCACGTGACCGCGCACACTGTTGGTCCACAGTGGTCCATTATTTGCGTCTGTTTGGCTCGTCGATCCTTCCGCTTTCGCTTTGCACGACACTTGCAAATGCAAGCTATACCAAGTACTGTGACGTTGGGTATCGCCCAACAACGTTCAACTTGAAGCATCTCGGCGGACGTGAACAACAAGGTTCATATCCACTTTTGGACTTTCGTTTCATGTCTACCCGATTTCGGTTGGCTGTTCCCGAGCCATCAGCGGCGTTGGCGTGCCAGTGCTGCACCATCAGCTGCTAGCCATACTCACTCACGTCATGGTCATCCCTCGGTCCAAAAACAACACTCCCCTGTTCGTTTTGAGCCACAAGAAATCACCGTCGATATCGCAAAGCTACAGCAGAATTTGTCCTAGCGATCACAGTGTCCGCTGAAAGCGCGGCCCTTTCTGTACACAGTCGCTTGCATCGCTGACGAAAATGATGCTAGTCAATTTAGGTATGAAGTAAGTCCCTCTTGTTTTTCAATCGGTTCACGGACATCCCCGGCAAGCTTGGAAAATCGAGCACGCTAGCGGTCAAATTTGAAAGGCCTCGCTTGCATGTTGATTGAAAGGAATGCCTTATATTGTCGAGTTTACTACTGTCAACCTGGCTTGCGTGTCATCGTTCGGCGCCATGGCGCCGATGTCAGATCAATTTTTGCATCCATCCGAGTCTTTCATTTACTCTTCGTCACTTTTACCCCGTCCTCTGCTGCGACTCGGAGGACTCCCGCGATGCAACGCATAAACGTGCCAGCAGGAGAATAAGATCTCAGACTGCTCCGGGCCTATGGTACCGAGCGGTGCCGCAATGCAGAAGACCCACCTATTTCGTTCATACCGCCCATCGGCGCTTCTGACTTGGCTTCTGCTTCGTGGCTTCTCACCGAGAGCCATCACAACGAGCCCATCATGCGGTGACACTTTCAACTGTCTTGTTTGGCTTCATTCCGATCCATGGGTGTTGTATCGGTATTGCCTCTTCTGGTATTTCCTTGACCCCTTACGAACCGACGTTGAACCGAAGGTTAGGAGGAAGACGGTGCAGACTTGGTAAACTGCGCAACATGTCACTCTCAAGTTTGATTCCGTTTTAATACACATACTCATCAATCTCCAGACAGTTACGGCTTCGGACGATTACATGGCAGCGGTGTACTTCATCCCCCCACATATAGATTGACTTGATCCATCTAGACACACGTGGGTACTTGCGGGCTCATCGACTTCAAGTCAACGAGCTGTCACTGTCAAGCAACAAGCGTTGCCGCGAACCGCAATCGGACATACATCAACGACCAATGGCCAGCCCGATCGCTACAATCTACCCTGCACATATCCTCAACTTCGTCCAGCATTGCCTCCGCGTCCCCGTCGTTGACCGCCTTCAAAAATGTCCCCCGAACAAAGAGCTGAAGCCATGCCCGAAGACCCCCTTCACCAAGGGGTGTCAATCTTGGCACCAAAGACATTGTATCGACTCGGAAGCCAGCGTTTTGTAGAAGCTGCGAGCCACCAGTCTGGTCATGAACCAATTTAATAAAATTTCGTTAGCTCACCATCTGGTATTCTTCGACGCTTGGGAAATACCAGGGATCCATATCAACGGGATCGAGCCCACGCTTCCTTACAACCTGGTACAGCGCCGTCCTAATGCCTGCAAGGATCCTAAAGATGTTTCATGACACGCCACAGACGAGATATGCCGTACCGATACAGTTCATGAACCCCCCCATCTCGCAAACAAATCTTCCGCCGATCTTGAGAACGCGTTTAAGGCCCTCAAGAACGCCGACGGGATTGAGCTTGCACCAATGCAACGCAGCGTTACTGAAGGCTGCATCGAACAGTCTTTCTGACGCGAACGAAGGTGGCAATTCAAGGTTCTGAACATCGCAGACCAAGGTATTCTTGACGCCATTCAACGTCGCCTTCGACACCTAAATTGACGATGTAGCGTCTACGCCACACACTGTCAATGTCGCTAAATGAAACAACCGACCATATCTTCGTTATAGTCTACGCCCAGAACGAAACCCTCCGCACCGACCGCGTTTTGGATTTTGACTGTGAGTTCTCCGCTCCCACAGCCGACATCTATGATGCGGTCGCCGAGATTGGGGTTCAACCATTCTAAGATAGGTGCCGTGTACTCGTCTGAGAAGACGAACGAGGCTGTCTTGACGTAGTCGTCTGCGCCGTAGTCTCCTTGGACTTGCTGCTGGCAGGAGGCGTTCGACATGATCATCCAGCAGGACCAGGCATAGGGTCTCTGCGAACTGATATACCTCAGAATGTTTCGGCCTTGGTGCCCTCGGCCGATGAGATGATGCCGTACGGCCGTACTAGGCGCAGTGTGATTGCCAATATGGATGACTTTGGGCTGGTGGAAATGATTACGTCGGCCGAGGACACGAAGGCCGAAATACGGTTTCCCAGCTGTGAGTGTTATCGTCGAATAGTTTTCCAGCGTGCTTTAAAAAGGGTCTGGTTATAGCAAGCTCGCGGGCACTCCGCATCCAAGCATTCAGCGTACCCACTGGCAACTTGAAACTGCGCGAGGAATCTGAGGATTTGTCTGCCGGTGAACCCGAGAGCGCGGGGCTCCAAGCGTGACTATGCTAACATCCATCATTATCTGCCGAACGGCGGCCAGACGTCATATTAGCAATGACCATGCACACACACTCGTTACACGGGCAAGTTCCGAACACGAACGGATTATCATGCATTCGGAGCATGTTGACGGTCACTGCACGGTATCAGCCCTTGTCATTGGCGGCCAGACCACGCACCGGCACCCCGAGAACGCTCTCCGGCGCAAACGGAACGGGCGAGTAATCTCTACTCGCAAAGTGCTGAGTTTGGAGGTGCGGTTCCACCGGAAATACCAACTCGACTTCCGGGGACGAGTCGAGCACAGCTCGACGATAGTCCCTCGTTAGAGCACGTCCAGTACACGTACGCTAGATACTAGTTTGTTCATCACTGTAGGCGTCATCCTGGACCGTGATATGCATCTCCGGGGCGATCCTTCTGTACGCTGCCACTTTTCCAGGGTTCGGTGCCAGCAAAAGCGCACCAAATGGTTGTTTCAGGCGAGCAACCATCTGGAGGGCATGCCTCTGCTTCTCTATCCATAAATACGAAGGGGGCCGAAGGGATCGCGTGTCTGCACGGCGAGTGACGGTCCGCCCACCAAATGACAGCCCGAAGCGGGAAGCAAGTTGAGCCATTTGTGTTATCGGGGAAGACAAGGTGATATTAGAAGCATCAGGAGACACAGCCGACGCGCCTGTCTGCGAGAAACGGTCGTCAGTGTTTTCCTCAGGTGTCTCGTTCACACGTGCGACTGGCTGGCGATTCAGAAGAAAGTCGATCCATGGATGCACAAGGTAGAGGGGATTGAATCGAGAGATATCCTCCTCGGTCCTAATCTCCACAATCCCCAGCGCGTCTGTCTGTGAACGATACACACGTCCAGACTCCAGAGGCCGCCCAAGTTTTTGTTACAGCCCCAAGCTTGAAGATGAAGCAGGGGAATTTCATTCGTTGTCCCAAAAGCGACGCTACAGGGAGTCCATGAAGTCCGTCATGCAGCTTCATGGCTAAGGCGAGATGAAGTGAAGAGGCGCGGGACTTCGTAGGAAGCGCCATCTCGGTGCTTCTAATGGCGAGCGGAATGTGGACAGGTGGAAGCTGGCCGTGATACTGGAAGGAAGACAGGTATTTAAACTCCCGGGTTTCCCGCTCCACGAAAGGATGCTCGTGTCTCCTGAGCTGGTCAATGGCTGCGCCAACAGTCGCCCGAGCGCCTGGTCTCCTTCGCCATAAACGACCGGCAAGGACATCGAGAATATTCCGAGCAAGGAGTATGCCGCATCCTCGACGAGGGTCGTCTGTCTTGTTGAAGCCAAACACAGCTTCTCCCGTATGTTGTCTAGGTCAGACCGCAGTGCCATCAATGCAGGTGCCGAGACACCTGTGGCGTCTTCCATTTCTGAGATAATCTCGCGCGACTCCTTGTGATTGGGAATATCGAGGTTCATGTACAGCGTCCAGTCCTTGTTGTAGAATCGAACTACCGTTGAGGCATGATATTCTTGGAATGTCCAGGCGCGGGTGTTCCAGATGCTCCTCGTCAGGTCGCCACGCTGCGATGGAGAGAGAACGTCGCAGAGAAGAACGACTGTGAGGGGTAGAACCCTGATACCATTTGAACATGGCCACCAAGGCTTCTTGAAGTATGAAGTGATCCGTTTTGTTTATGCAACACGTGCCCAATTTAACCCGGTATCCCGCACAATCCTGCAGAATATCCGCAGTTTGTCGTGAGTGGGAGATTCCGCAAGATCATACACGACGATGGGCACGACTCCATTGAACAAAGGTTCGTTCTCTTCCTTCTTGTGGGAGAACATAGCATAATGATAGTACTTTGAAACATCATGCTTGATGCGGACGTCGTCGATGCGGGTCGTCATGGAGGAGATCAACTTGTTGAAAACAGGGAGTGATTCGAACGACGCTGCTTGTTCAGACTTGTCGCAAAGCAGGCCGGACATAGTATTAATGAGCACTCGTGGCGAGTTGCGGATGGCATCCTGGACTGCCTTCCGGATCGCTGTTCTCGTCTCTCTTGGATTCAGGTACAAAGGATGATGCGCTGGAAGTCGAGATCAGGAGAGGAAATTTTGGTGTCGATGCCCTTACCGCGAATTTCTGGGTCGGACGACGGCGACATCTGCGAAAGCATGACCTAGTATGCACTGATTGCGTCTTGATATTCCCCTGCCTGGTGTAATGCAGCATGCTTACTCTCGTAGCCCCACGGGGACAGTGGATCGAGCTCAATGACCTAGTCAGGATCTATTTACAAGTATTATCCTGCGTAACACAGAGGAACATACCTTGTTCGCATCCATTAGCGCCTTCTCCCATAGACCTTTCGATACGTACGCCTTGCTTCGCTTGATGAAGAAGCGTTGTGGTGCAACTGGATTGAACGACAGTGCAACTGAGTAGTGGGAAATGGCGTCGTCATGCAGCTTGCTACTTGTCGCAGCATCCCCGAGTTTCTCTAGTTTTCCTGAGCAACAATTTTGCTAGCGAGTTATGCGCGTTACACGAGACTGCTTACCGATAACCCACACCGCCTGCTCATCACGTGTTGCTGTCTGCTCTCGCGTTTCGTCCACCATCTGACGGAAACACTCGCTAGCATTCGCTGTGTCCTTCATTGTTTCGAGACGTTCAACCACGGCCCGATAGATTACGAATCTTGAAACGACGAACTTCAAAGTAAGAGCGTCAGTCCCACGGTGCACCGACTGGTCAATTTCACCACGCCGAAGAGAAAAAAGATACTCACTCCATCCGCAGAAGGCAAGGCATGCTTCCATGGATTATAAGTCAGTGTTGCCTTGGCCCACTCCCTCAGCAACGGCATATATGGGACCAGGGTATGAGTGGCTTGAGCCGGGTTTGGCACGGCGCCGACATCGCATTCAGGGGTGGAGAGACATTGTTGCGTAAAGTCTACAAAGAAGCGTCCAATGTACAGAAAATGAATGAATAGAAATTTTCAACTCACCAGCAACCCACTTGGTGAACATGGCACTCATGTAGACTGCTTCTTCAAAAGTATTTACCATTTCTTGAAGAAATTCACTTGCGTCCTGCATACGACCAGCCGCACGCAAGGCTTCACAAAGGCGCTGTCGAATTGTGATACGGAGATCACGAAATTTCCATCCAGACATCTGTAGAACACGACGGTAGGGAACCTGATACAATATATCAGACCTCAAGCTTACCAGTAGAACCATTAGCAGCAGTTCCTCAACAACGTCAGCATCGAGTTGTATTTGTGCACGAGCACGCTCGAATGAATATATTGCACTGTCGTAATCTCTATGCTTCGTGTGCTCGTCTCCAACAAGAAGATATATGTATGCCTTTTGCAAGTGTCAGGAGAGGTTATTTGTAAGATGATAACGCGTTTTGCACGCACCTGCACCGTGTGACATGCTGGGTTCTGCGGAACCGTGGCGATGAGATCGTCCACGCGGGATATCGCTCCTCGGCCATGAACACAATGATAGACTAAAAACAATGAGCAGCTGAGGAAGAAGTGAGACTGAAAAGTATAAACCTTGAGGAGAAGAAGAAATGTGACGTGAGAAAAGTGGACGTTCGCTGTTGCGATGTCGCATATCCGATAGGCCGCGGGCCTCTCACCCTTTCCGACATGCGCGACACTCTTTGCAATGTGGGCAATGACAGACGGTTGGATTTCAATGGCCTTTGGTTTGCATATGCCCCAGCTTCAGTGTCTCTGCAAAAAGAAAGAAGAAGAAGCACCTTGTTTGCATCAAGGAATGCCTCGTCCCAATGCCCCAAACGAGCGCATAAGAGCGCGCGAGCGGCGAGCAGATGATAGCCGACTCATGTATCGCCGCGGTCAGCAACGCCTCTGCATTTTCGAGTTAATCACACTTCCACAAGTCAAGAGCGGCGTCGTCGATGTGAATGTCCTGTTCCTGGAAAGCGGGGCACAGGCGAGAAAATGTGGTTGAATGCTATTTAGAAAGGACACTCAAGGTAAGATAGTTGCTTATATGCATAAAATAAACCGAGAAACTACGTACGATGATGGAAGGTAGACTTTTGATACTTATTTTCTGCCGAGTGCAAGAAGCTTGCCTCGGGGAGAGAGCGCGATCGAACGTATCTCTTGAGAGTGTTCGAAGACACCGAGCTGCGAGTGCGTGGAGATATGACGGCACGGTTTGTTGAGTATGCGATGAATTTACCATGATTTGGGATGGTGATGCATGAGAGAATGCCACTGCTGGGGAATGCCCACTCCGATACGGTCGACCCGGTGGATGCGTCTAGCTGTTTGGCGGACGACGGAGAGGTGATCATTGAACCAGACTAGGCCCTTGTTGAAGTACTACGGCGTGACTTGCACGCGAATTTCCAGGTTGTTTGTCCCAGATGAAGACCGTGACAGAATCCGGCGTGGCTGTGGCGTTGTTCGGCGATTACCGGACCTTGGTGATGTAATGTTTGTACCTGTTTGCGATCAGTGAGGTACCAGACTGTGGCTGTGTGGTTAAAGGATGCGAGTCTCGGGCGAAAAGTTGTGTGCCGTCTTGTGCTCCAAGACTTTTTTGTGTGACCTCGTGTCCTACACAAATATTACGTCCCACGATCCACCCGCTGCGATCCATATCCCATTGCTAAACGCAGCGAGACACAGGACACGAGGCGCTTTCAAGCTTGCCATTCCGAGTCGTTTGTTGTCTTGCATTCGCCAGTGATTCCAATGTTTTCGCGTCGACCACCACTCAAGATATACTGAGAACTCCACTGTCCATAGGTTTCTATCGGCGTTGATCTCGATGGGCCAGGAACGCTCTTGTCCACCTATCAGAACTAATGTAATCTCAGCTGATCGATACGCGGCACTAGTCGTTGTTGAAGACATGGATATCAAGAACAGACTTTGGCATAGCAGTGGTGAGAGTCAGGGAAACTGTGGTCCAGTCCCCTCTTTTAAAACTGCTCACAATCCGCTTAGCTTAGTATCAGCCAGCTCGCGTTTATCCACAACAGGGCCGTGCTTCCTACGAAAAATTGTTCTACCAGGTACTGCGTTACGAAAACACACTTTGGCGAAGAACTTTTCATCTGTCCTAACGTCCCGTGACATCCATACCATCATGGATAAATGGAAGGTACTAGGATGCACAATATATACCTCGGCGAAAGGCAGACATATCTATTAAGCACCAGGATTCCGGCATGTTTTTCACAGCGATCCTCGAGTCCTCGTTCCTAAAAGTTGTTAGATACGCTTGATCTCTGCGGCATACTATCCTTCTTCTTCCCACCAGTTACATATCAAAGAGACGGACTCGATCGATTGCCATGTGATGACCTGTAAACTCATCATCATTTTGCTGCTTTCAGGTCCACTTTGGCCTCACAACAAGTGTCCGTGCAACCTTTTCGCGAGAAAAAAAACTTCTAGATCTAGTCCCATCTGACCCTGCTTTCCGCTTTTTCCATCGCTTCTTGCATGGCTTTTTTACTGTCACATTTGTTGGCCCACCACATTTCCGACCCATCCTCTCATTTGCATCACGGAGTTTTATTGCTATAGGCGATCCACGAGGTAACGTTGCGACGTTACGGTATTCATGTTCCTACGACCGTCAACCAACTCGGTCTGACGTAGGCACTTCTCGCACAGCACGGTCAGGTGACACAGACGGGTCGGTTGTTGGCCTTGGTCCTTGCCTATCTTGCCATTTCGTTCATCTCCAGGGAAACGGTGACGGTGCCACGGATCGCCACTCTGCGCCTGTGATCACGCCTTGGTCGCGTGTATCATACTCTGTAGTCTCTGTTCTCTCTCTCTCCAACACGCCTTCTTTCCCATGTTGTGCAGTTCTTATGTTTATTGCAGCAACCGGTTCACCAAAGCTCCCAGGCCGCGGAAGATGGTAGGGTCCGGTAATCAACAGGAGTTTCTGTTGGTTCACCCCGTCTTCCTGGTGTCAAGTCTCTACAAGATATCAAATCACCACCGGTTCTGCTGGGTGGGTTCCGAGTCCCAAAGTCTCAGGCCTGTATGACATCGAGTGTGGGGGAACATGCCAACGATGAGCGTTTGGGCGGGGACCTTGTGCAAATATTAGGTGCACGATCAATGATCGAGTAACTGGCCGCGCGGTACGCCAACAGGACATGTTCCCTGGTCGAATGATCCTGCAGACGGGCCTCTCGTGCTTCATTGAGCTTCATTAGTATTTCGTTGATCCTTGATTCCAACGCACCTCGAAGTGTGGCTGACGACCGCGAGTCCGACCTGTGAAAAATAGTTATTGTCTACCTCAAATACACCACGGATTATCTGTTTTGGAATGAAGAGGATGCTCCGAGCTAAGAAGGACCGTTAAGATTATGGCACATGTCGAATCGGTTTGGGGGTCTGCGGCTGCGATGGCGAAACGGATCGCGAGGAGCAAATTCTGAATAGGAAAGTGCATTATCCAATGGAATAAAGCTCATGCTCCGAGTCTGTGGTGTCTCGGGTAGAAACACCGGAACCTTGGCCAAGATACATAATTTATGCATCGACCGCAAATTGGCGGGTGTGGATCCCCAATTCAGACGAAATGCCATCATGACTTCCTGATAGTCTTGAGCCGGTACCGGTGTAGTGGCTGGAATGAGCAGCAACTATGTAAGATAAGTCCGCTGCGGCTGCCAGTACCGATCGAAGCGTTTGTTGTTGTGGCGGTGACGGAGAAAGACAGTGCGGAGAACGGCTCGGGGAGAAGATGTGCGATGATCCGCGCGCATTCAATCGAAACTGAAGTGAGGAAAACTATCAAAGAAGGACTGGAGGATCGGCAGGCTAGGGGCTGATCCGGTTCTGGAAATTCCTTCCCAGGCCCACCTCATTCACTTTATAATACCTTGGGACATGTCTTACTCTCTGTGCTTCAATTTGCTCGTTCGACCGGTAGGACACGATGGACGTTCAGTTACAGGACCACGCATACACCATCTTACGCATAAAACGGAAACGCACCGAAGAACCATTGGATGCGCTCGGTATGCATTTGGCCATGCCCGCCGTCATGCCACCCAGACTCGCTCACGCAGCAAGCAGTCGTCGAATCGCGATCCAGGAGTAAAAAATCGCGCGGTGGGATTGACGTCTTTCAGTTTGCTCAGACCGTCGAGCATGATGCTTGGGAGGAAACCACCGTGAGGCAGAATCTTCAGGTGAGTCAATAAATGCATGCCTCTGTCCGTGCCGGGCTTACTTCTACCCCCTCCTTCTAGTCACAGATTTCAAAGTTGGCTCAGGATTCGAATGAGAGTGCAAGTCTGCAAGCGCCAGCTGGTGCCGAGACGAGACCTACTCCGGGACCTCCCCGAACGGACAACGGTGCTCCGCGGTATGCTGTCAAAGTAACAGGCGATAGGAAAGATTCCAGATTGAAGAGACGTCCCACTAGTCCGTGCGTGCCCCTAACATCTCATTCTGTCTCTATCACTTACATTGTGGCGTCCCTCCTAGCCCCAAAGTCATCTCCTCGAAAGACATCGCGCGAAATGACTTCAAGATGTATGATGCAGTCCTTGAAGACAAGGGTCCCACGCTACCGCCCATGGATCCCGAGATGGAAAAGTTTTTGCCTATGCTTCAAGACTATTTGACGAGTACGCAGTTCTCTCTGTGTTCTTACATTCGCAAATTCATGTTCCTCTCCGTGTAGTACAAGAAACCACTCCAGGTGTCATGCCCAGCATCGACTCATTTACTTCTGTCGGCGGCGGTGATTACGTGTGGGACGTGTTTTACAGGAGACCCTATACATTATCTGAGTGGAACTCGTTCGCTGCCAATTATGGAACGGTGTAGGTAGAGACTTCAGAAGTTTCCTTACCCTGACTGACGTTAAAAGGACCGGCCTTCCCCCATCTGTGGAGGACGAAGAGTTATCTGATAACTCTGAATCAGAAGAGGAAGATGGAGCAGACGAGGACTCCAACGGTTTGTGTCGTGACCTAGGTCATCGTGTTGTGCTAACCGTTCTCCAGCCGAAGAGTACTATAAAAACGACTACCCGGATGAGGGGGATTCAGACAGTGATGATGACGGTAGTGTGCATCATCCAGAAGGACTGTCACTGTATCCAACATAGTTTTCTAGATTTTTTTCACGATGCCACCGAAGATGAGGACCATATCAGCGATCCCGCT
>QFES01000566.1:0-10082 GCA_003316375.1 Tylopilus plumbeoviolaceoides
CCACTGGCACCTCTTCCGTCTTGACGGGTTTTGCCTCTTCGCCTCCCAGTGGGTCACTAGGAAAGCAGACGTCATGGGGTTTCGGTTCCGTGTACACGGAGAAAATCTGCGTCGAACGAGCCGTTAATCACAACTGACCAGAATTCCAGATAACTTACCACGGGTTCGTCAACGTTGCAGTTACTAGTTACTGAGATATACTCAAGTTGCATGCCATATGGCATGAATACTTCGACAACGCGATTGCAACCGATAGACTCGGATGACTCGGACATGGAGGGTGATGGAGCAGAGGGTGGTGTGTCGTTGGCTGGCACTTGGCAATGGGGGGATCAGCCGTTACGGTGCGTTCAAGTTGGTACTTATGCACATATTGTGTCCGACGAGGATCCACTCAAGAATTATCTCTGTAAATGACCATACTAGTAGACGCTGCTTTTAGATACTTCCATGTCCAAAGACGCATCATTCTCCAACCCGAGCACAACAAACCGTTGTGTATCCCGCCAAAGATGGGAAAAATGCCTCCGCAGATCGTGCCGCAGTGCTGCCTGTCGGAGAGCATAAGCCTTCAATCCATCATTGAGCGCCAGATCATCTGTTGGAATGAGGGCTTGCTTCGCGAGCCACCACTTCTCCTGCCACTGAAGAAACTGCAAGACGCGTCGCTGTTCCTCCACAAGGAGTATCACTTCCTCTTCCCATCTATGTGCACGAGCACGAGCTTTGCACCATTCAATCTGGATAGCTGAGATTTCAATCAGTCCAAATCAATCAGCAGGATGGCCAGTAACGCACCGTCTTGTTGGTCCTGATCTGTGTCGCTCTCTTTCAGAAGTCCACCATACCCACACACCATCCATATCCATGAGATGCGTCGACGGCCCTCGGTTGGACGGTCTTCAGTTCCGGCAGTCATTGCCCGAACATCATCGTCTTTGAGATATCGGAGAGAAGTGTTCCATCCGGTCTTGCCCAAAAGTGGGGAAAGCGCGAGCAACGCGTCATAAGCAACTCGGTATCTATGTACACTTGCCACCACCTTCGCATCCACCGCCTTGAGAGAATTCCGAGCACGAGTATTTGCACCTTGTCCACGCAAAAACCGATCTTTGAAGCGAGTCATGTAGGATTGGGATCGCAAGGCCTGGCGGAGTTCTTCCAACGCATCATGAGCTTGACCGATACGGAGCTTCCACTCAATTTCTTGCAAGTTGGAGTCGCCGCACAGCATTTTGTTTCCGACCGCAGAGGGAAGCCACAATGGGGTATCCTCCGGTGGTTGAAAGGTGGCTCGTTCCTGTGAATCTTTAACTCGTAGAGTAGCGACGCATGGCATGTACAACAGTTGTACCCCACTCCATGCTTCTATTTGCCTCAGCAATGCATTGCTCCGCTTCTGGAGTTGCAGCTTTTGGTGGTCTGTAGCGTGTAGGCCAAGTTTCTTGGCATCAAGACGTAGTCGGTGTCTTGACAGAGACATTAGCTTGCAAGACGATACGAGGTCAGATGACTTACTGCTGGATTTCTAGATCGATCCCAGTGGTAATGAGCGCATTTGCAGTGATGTCAGGGTGAAGCGGGGTGCTCATTACTTGAGCGTCTTCTTTGGCTAGTTGGAGGCGTACGCTCGCCTGAGAGACGACTGCATAGAATGAGCATAAGTAACCGATACTTTGAAGTTCGAACAAAGTACGTGCGACAAGATTTGACCTCGAAAGGGTTCGGCTTCGACATATCATTTTCCCATTCTTCAACGACCTGTTTCCACTTTGATAGCTGTACCCCATACTGTTCGGAGAGTGATGCCTCGAATTCTCGTAGGTCTTCCTGATGTTCGTTTCGTTCGGGAACCGCTTCCTTGAGTTTCAGAAGGATAGATTCACCTATATAATATTGATTCGCACAACCAGTTACGTGCAATTTGTGTAAACTCACCCAAGCTGATGAATTTCTTCCAATTACTATCACCAATGAGATCGTCGAGAGTGTCGCGTCGGTGACCAGGGCCCATCTCCTTAGTACTAGACGCGGCAGCATTGAGAGTAGCCCATGCACGTTCGGGTGCCTCGCCATCCGTCCGACCAACGCCCTTGATGAAGTTGAAGGAATATTTCCAGTGACACTCAGGTATGTGTGCCGGGAGATGGAACTTCGGGACAAAGGCGGTGATCTTCTTCTCCTTGTAAGGAAAGTGCATCGACCGCGGGAGAGTCAACATTCGTTCCCATAAGTGGCGAGTCCATTGACAAACAACGTCATAAGAAACATTGAAAGTTTTGAGGGGGGTGTCCTTCAGCACGGAGAAGAATAAATAGTCCATATTGGTATACCTAGGGCAGGATAAACAGTAAGCATGCGCCACCCGGTATGATATATACATACCGCTCTCCCTTCTGTAAATCGCCTACTCCAGTGGGTAATTTCATCTCATGACGCGCACAGCAAATGCTGCCAACGCCAGTAGCCGAAAGACCTTTCGCAGATTTAGTATCCGCAGCATTGACCGCATCATGGCTAGAGCATGTACTTTTCTATCCATGTCATAGTCGTCAGCCTGAGCAATGTCCGGAGAAATTAGTATAACCCTACCTCCTGGGGGATACTGGCCCGGTCACGCAAATAAAGTTTGTATGACGCTTCCTCTACGAAGTAGGACCAACCCATACTCAGGCTTGGGTCGACCACGTCTTGCGATACTGTCTTCCGCTTCAAGCGGAAGTTGGCATCAATCGCAAGAAAGAGCGAATATAGCCACCTTCACGATTCAGTTATTGTTCTGATGACTAAAATGCTGCACTTACTCCTTGTCCTTTGGCGCTTTGTCCCAATCGTCTGGGAGGTTTTTACCCGGCTGAGGACAAGCTGGACAGAGGATGGCACATTCTCCTTCCAGTGTGCCTTTCGCTCCTTTCGGATCGTGACCCCTGCCGGCACGTTTGAGCATCTTCAGATGCCGCCACTCGCGTGCCATCCGCATGAACTGCTCATAACGATCCTGAAAGTTTTATCAGTTGGATATGTTCAACTTACGTACACAGATGATTACCTTCGGGGACAGTAAGCCAGTATTGTCACTGCGTCGGGCCAGCGATGCGTAATAATGATGAGCCGATACCTTTGACTCCAGGGAAAGTAGGTGATATGCTTCCAAAACATCAAATGTGGCCGCGGTCCGCGGCTTGTCTGTACTTGCAGGGAACAAGCGGTGTCGAAGAAGCTGAACGGCAGGGGTTGCGGCGGTCTCGCAGCCACATAGGCGAAGTGTGACTGAATGTATTCCATTTCCATGAATGATGGTGAAGTCGTCCGAGTGAGGTGCTTTTGGTACGCAACATAGCGTCCCCGTTGGATGTCCCAGTTGGATGATGAGCCCTAGATCCTTGAGTGAAGTCGGGATCCAGTACGAGCCTTGCCACTTCTGAGTGATTCTCGTAGCATTAGCTTCAACCGTGGGGACTCAGAGTAACAGTACCTTAACGCGATGGAGTGGTTGGCTGGCGTGCTTCGATAGGATGCACTCTTTGCAATATAGGCCAAGCGCTACACAGTCGTGGCAGCAGTACACTGCAAGATTGGATTTGCATGTGGTGCACATCTCAATCCCATACCGTCCCTCCAATCTGATTAGCTCGCTCAAGAACTCTTCCCGGTCCTGTTCTAGCCAGCCGAGGATGGGGAAGTCCTTGAGTTTGAACGGTAAGATAATGCAACACATGCATCATATGGTAACTCACGGATATGTAGCGTGGCCTTGAAAGATGATCCAAGAGACTGAGGTCCACACTCTCTGGCAGGTTATCGATGGTTTGAGGGAAGGGGTCCATCGGCTCTACAAGCATGGAAGGATGCGGTGGTGAAGGGAGCTGTGTCAGAACGCGAACAGCTGCCTTGGGTGCTTTGTAAAGCTTTTTCGTCAGCTGAACCTCGCCAGAGTCACCCAAGCGAATTTTGGTGTGCCGTCCAACCAGACCAACTGAATGTATGCCAGGCGTCCGATACATCTTGAAGCCTTTCATGCGCTTGAAGCGCAGTTTCTCTTGACTTGAATCGCCCGGCATGTCTATAATGTCATCAAGTCACTGCGCTGACTGTTGTTGCCCACAGCCTGCGGCGGTACGATACCGTCTTCCCATTGACAGGTTCCCACGAACTAACCGGCAACCCGCCCCGACAACTTTGCAAGAGCTCTGGTGCACCCAAAAGACTTCGAACAATGTTACCAACATGTCAAGTGGACTACCTTTCCGGATCGTAATAAATCAAAATCCTCGGAGATCCGTTCAAGGATAAGAATGCGAACCAACATTTTGGTAAGCTTCGTGTGCTTTGCAACTCCAGGACTCAGAGGCTGCTTCTTGAAGCGACTGTGTGCTGTAATGTCAGCTTGAATATTCTTGCAACTCTTGGTGAGCCACCCTCTCTCCAAAATCTGTCATCGCACTACTAAGCTGGCTCCGAAGGAACCCATGGACTCGGTACTCAGCCATCTCAGCTGCGATCCTGTCCACCCCACTGCAATCTCATCCGCGGCCATTAGACATCCCCACGCCCTCTCCCTCTCTCCCTCACCGTTGCCGTTGCCATCTCTGTCTCCTCACCCACCTCATGACGACAACGCCCATTCAAGTTCACCTGCAAACGTGAACGTGAACGCTGACAATGCGTTTGCGCTCACATTTGTATGTGAGTGGTCACTGTCGCACGCCTTCTTACGACAGGTGAGGGTACCATACTCGCGCGGGTTACTCGTACCTGTGTTATTGCCTAATGGCGAGCACTGTGACCTTACCAGTGCCGCGCTTTTTCGTGTCGCTTCTAGTATCGACAAAGTTGGCAAGATCCCTTGTTCAGACTCAGATCTGCCACGTTTCTGGTGTTTAATATAAACCTGATCTGTAATGTACTAATGGGGGCGAGAACACTCGCTTTGGCTACTGATCTCGTTGCATTGCGAGCTTCCGGCAGGATATATCGATCCCTGTTTGAGAATGGATGAGGATCTCAGCATTAGATCTGAGATTCTGCATATAGCGAGATATGGGTGAATGATCTGGATTCCAAGATGACATGAATACAGAGCAAGGTCAGACGACGTATACAATAGTGACAATGAGTCTAGATTGTCGTTGAAGAGGATTTGTATGATCTTGAACCAAACTCTCTGAGGTATATGTAGCTTCTCCAAGTCGGAACCAGCGCACGTCAATACTAGTACGTTTAAGTTGAAGTCGGCCCTCATTGGAAACTAACATGTACTGGTCAAGTGAGCAAAAAGATGTATAATTCACATAGAGGATATAGAGGATGTTACTTGGCATTCCAAACTCCTGCCAGTGGAATGTGCACAGCTGTTGAGAGTTGTGGTACTCGAGTAAATCTCCTACGAAGGTGCACGAAAGACTTGAAACTTGTACCAAAGTTGGCATAGCCACGTCGGTTACGCTATACTTCTCCCATTTAGCACCCCGCATAGACCAACCCGTATTCTGTGCTCGACGTTCAACTTGAGCAGCTCTTTATGGGTCGTCCAAAAAAATACTTCAGCCCAGAAGAAAAGGTCCTAGCAGCTCGCCGCTACCGGGCCCAGTACTATGCAAGGTAAGATTTTTTCCCAGTGTATTATCGTATCATGCTTAGCATACACGCACTAAGAAACCGCGCCTCAATCAACGCTCAACGTACTGCTAGTCAAAATCAAAAGCAAAAGTAGGAATATCTATTGAGCGTACTGCTATTGCATTCAAGTCGCGAGCTGACCATTACATCAACCGTTTATCAGGGCTAACAAGCCGCCTATACAGCCTCTACTAGGTAACCCTGCATCAAAAAACGAGATGCTTATACGACGGTGTGAACTCTAATACTTGGTATGACACACCCTAATCCCACAGATAGGCCTGGACGACCCAATGGAGCAAAGAGGCTTGCAACACCCCCTGACAGGTTGGTGGCAAACCAGTCGTTGATTCCGCTAACCACATTTTTGCAGGGTGCACGATTCCCTGTCGGCAATTGAATGTTCCTTCAAGAGTATCATTGGAAGTTCATATCACCAGAAAATGCGAGTCCTTTGTGACGCCTACATCACCTCAGCTGACTACAAAGAAATCTGTGACACACACACTGCTGTCGAAGCGCTGGACGACCGTCTACGGAAGCTTACCACGATACAATGGTACAATAGCAATGTTGATTCGACCGCCGAGAGCGAAATCCAAGTATCCGTCCGCGCTGTCATTAACGGACTAGAGGACCTGTTGTTGAAAGCGATGGAAGGGGAGGACGTGAGTAATCTAGCAAAAAGGGGGTTGTTGCTGTACCAGGTCACCCCAGACGTGATCACAGTCTTGTAGAGTCTACTCCGACTACTCGCTCTGAAGCTGCATTTTTTCCTTGACAAAGTGACTCTTGGATCACAGGCGGCGCGCCAGGAAAGGCTTCAAATTAATCGAAACGGGTCAGCATATATCTGTAGATCTGCCAATCATGGCGGGTATAGATATCTCGCCAAGATAGTCTAGCATGAAGCCTGAATCTGTAAGTCGAATTCGTCTGTCTTGGATCCTTGACTATGTTCTGTCTCTTGCCCTGTTCAGCGTGTCTGTTGAATGCGATCAGCGTGTTTTTGAGCGCGTTGTTTGTTGAACGTCTTCTGCATGGATCGCCTTAAATTGACAGCCACCCCACGAACCGGTGTGTCCTCCTCATACAAATTTCTACCGCTGTTCGTTCTCTTTTTTTTTTTTTCAAGAAGTGCGCTGATGGTCTTAATGTCTTAATACGCTTTCAGGTTGTCAGTTAGCCTGCTGCAGTTACGCCATCTTCTGTGTCTACCAGCGTACATAGTATCTCCGCTGTACGTCCTTTTGCCAAGAGGTACTAGTACGCTGACAGTCCTGAAGCTCTTACTTCAGATCGTCAGCCAGCCTGCAGTTGCACCTTCTGCTGTGTGTCTACTACCGTATGTCTTCTCTCTAATAACCACACTCGGTGGGAGTCCTCATACTCCGTCCAGCTTGTCTATCTTGCCTCACGTTATTCGACCTCGCCTGCTAGCGTTTTCAAAGGTGAAATCAGAACCCTAAGTGTACCTACATAACCATAAACTGAACTCACGTAGATGCCACAAGAATGGACCACGCCTGAGCAGAAGAAATTTTTGCAAGATGAGCTCGTTGCGTTCAAGCGCATCACTGGCCGAAAGTTCACGAAGCATTGGCCGGGCCTATATCAGCGATGGTTCCAGAAGTGGCCGGAACGTCACGTTACGCTACCTGACATCCCTGACTCTGCTACCCTGACGCCAGAGCAAAGCAGTATGCTCTCCGAAGCGATCCAACAACGCCAGCTACAGATTCGGCGCTGGATGCATTGGCACGCTGGCGCAGGGTCGAACCGTTCAGCAAATTCCCGGACTGCGAAAATCATCAACGACCTTCTTGAGCCGAAGACGCGCTCAAAGCAACCCTGGGAGGTATACACTAATTTACACTATAGGGCACGCGTTCGGCCCCACGTCACAAAGGGCATGACGATTGCCGAGGTCAACCAGAAGATCCGAGATATATTTGAAGCCGAGTCCCCTGAGATCAAATCCGAGTGTCAAATGATCAGTGACGAACAGAAAGCAGGGAAAAAGAAGCATGGCAAGTCAGAAGATGTCGACATCGATGCAGACGGCGACGACGACGACGAGACCGATCCAGTCATGCTTCACAAGTAAGGGTCTAACGTTACTCACCGTTGCTCATGCTAACCAGGATAGCAATATCCAACAATGCGTTCCCGCGCTCCGACAAGTGATCGATCACCTGGGTCGTAAAACCAGGATGAAGTTTACAATTCTGATGGGCGGTCTTGACCCACTGGACCCTGAAGGTGGCAACGTTGTCCTGACGTTAGTCCAGCAGCGTTCATGATTTGAATGATTTACTTACGTGGAATGGCAGTCTACACAGCGGGACAACAAGGGATGGACACGACTTTGCTGAAGTCTACCCCAAGTTCGATAGCGAAGTGGTGGAGGCATTCGGTGAATTTCTAAGCCAGGCATGCGGTGAGTCAACGCGTTGAATTGAGCCATTCATTCCTACTGACTGCATTAATGATAGTAACCCGACAGTCCACACCAGTTCACGGTGGCACAGGCAAAGACCACACGATGGATGGGAGCGACCGTGACGAAACAGGGGTTGCCGACGACAACGAACGGGACGAGGAAGAGACAGAAGGTCATCCGGGCAACGTCGACAACAATCACGGCGGGGTTAACGAGGTGGTGGGCAGTGACAACGGAGGCAAGGGCACCGACAGGAGTGGAGAAGATGGACGAGCTGGGGAGCGCGACGACGCTGCAAGCCCTCAGATGCCATCCGGTATTTATATGCCTCTCGCGTCTGCCAGTCTTGCAACACTAACATGCCGTCTTGCAGTACTCGACGCACCCCATCTTGCAACGGTTCCCACAGCCAATCCGCTCACTACTGCAAACGTTGCCATTTCCGATCTTGTAACACCGTCATCCCATCTTGCAACAGACCCCACGTCTCATCTTGCAACGCTTTCCACTCCCAATCTTGCACCTTCCCCTACGCCTGCCACCGCGAACACTGCAGCTACAGCTTCGAATCTTGCAACACCCTCATCCCATCCTGCTACAGTCCCCGCATCCCATCCTGCACAAGTTACGACTGCCGATCTTGCAACACCCCAATCCGCGTGGGGAATGGCAAATCCTTTCACGGCCGCTAACCCCA
Source organism: Tylopilus plumbeoviolaceoides (assembly GCA_003316375.1). Taxonomy (NCBI): domain Eukaryota; kingdom Fungi; phylum Basidiomycota; class Agaricomycetes; order Boletales; family Boletaceae; genus Tylopilus; species Tylopilus plumbeoviolaceoides. Next base: position 8,760 of record QFES01000566.1, read on the forward strand.
CCCCAGGGTCATTTTCTGACCTTCTTCACGGCAACGACCCCTTTGCCACGTTCAATTGGAATGATCCGTTCCTGCTACAGTCGTTTGGCCTACCTGGGATGGGACCGCTCACTACCACATCTGGCATGTTTCCTGCCACGGCCATACCTGGCAACAGTTTTGGACTTAGCTCATCCTTGCACTTGTCGCAAGACCAGAATACTCCTCAGTTCATGCCGATGGAATTTGGTGCAGGATTCCCCGCTGCGCATTACGATTTTAATCAGGTCAAGATGTTTAGCAGTCCCAGTATGAGCGCCCAGAATCAGCTCAGTCCGAGCGGGGTAAGCGTGGGTATGACACCTTCGGCATCCCTTTCGACCGACGGACCCGGCTCTTCCGAGTCTTCTCTGCCAACCCCTTCGCCAGTCACAACCCTTCTTCCGCCACACAAGCCGCTGTCCGATGTCACTGCTACGGCCCAACAACCGCTCATTCCCCCTCCGACCGAGCCGGGGCCGATGAATCGGCTTCCCACAAGTGCCAATAACGACAACGCAATATCCTCTTCGCTTGGGCGATCAAAGCGAAAACCGGTGCCTTCACTTCGTGCAGAGCGAGACAACGCGATCGGAAAAGAGAATCCGGCTCCCCCACCGGCCTCGGATGCAAAAGGTAGGGGGAAAAGGGGGGTCAATCCACGGGAATCAGACGATGGAAGGTCTGTCAAGGGTCATCCGGCTGACAAAAACCCCCCAATGCCGAGAAGCAAGTAAGTAAAATCTATCGAGCTCAGAGATCCTCTCCTGATGGTCTTGAAGGAAACGCAGGACGGCATAGGTTCTTGGGGTGCAGGGGGCGTTTTTGACGGATGATACTCATAGACCTGCCCCGATGTACGCACGCCGTTTTATTCAGCAAGACATATGTACTCTAGTTGGACTACCTGAGACAGCGTGATGGGAGCGTGCAAGATGAGCAGGAAAGCGATGGGAGGGCTGTGGCCAAATGAGTTAGCTTGCAAGCCGACAAGATAGGATTGAGCGCACTGCAAAACAAGGCAAGTTCAGGATCCAGGTTGCAAGATGAGCGAGCGGAGTGATGGTAGGGTTGCGGTCAAATGAGTGAGTTTGCAAGATGAGCGAGGGAAGCGAGGAGGGCGTGCTGCAAGGTAAGGCAGGCACGTGCAACACAATGGCCAAATGGGTGAGCGTGGTGAACTGCAAGACAACAAATTTAGATTGGGCGTACTGCAAGATGAGGTAGGCAGGTCCATGTTGAAAGATGAGTAGGGGAGCGGTGGGAAGGTTGTAGCCAAATGGGTGAGCTTGCAAGACGAGTGGG